>VXAX01001637.1:1429907-1443437 GCA_013399835.1 Leptocoma aspasia
AAAAAAATCCCAGCACTAATTTACATAGACTGGAAGTATCACCAGGGAAGTACAGAACAACCCAATTGCTCAGTTGTAGACTATTTATTGTATCATGTTCAGTAAATGTTTCTCACTATTATTCGTTACTGAATTCAAATATCTCAAATGTAATTTTATTACTTTAATACAAGGAAAGTTTATCAGCCTTAACTTCTCAGTAGAAATCACATACTACACTGAGGTCAATATATTTCAAGACAATGAGTTCACTTCATACCACTGTATGAGCACTTCCATGTCAAAATTCATGCTTTCAGAAATCTGAAAAGTTGAAAGACAAAGAGCTATATGTACATTGCAAGGCTAGATTTTCTTCATGAAAAATCTGTATTTTCCACAACAAAAGGAAAAAGCATTCCACATCTTGACTCATTAAAATTATTCTTAAAATTGCAACCCAATAAGTTTTTCTATTGCTGATTTAATGAGGTTTGTTTGGATTTAATAGAAAAGACTTATGGGCATATCAGCTGGTCCACTATGTGGACACAGGTGTGGGGTGATACCTTGAGTATCTGAGAAAGAGAAATGAATTTAGAAGCAGAGAGAGAATGTGTACCCTAATGAGTATTTTGTAAACTCCTCAGTGGAGTGGCAGTCAAACCCTGCTGTGAGGACTGTCACAATTTCTGCAGCAATGAGAGAAAGAGAGATGAGAGACACAGAAGGAGTCTGAGAAGGACAGTCACCACCTGAGCTACAGATCCTGTTGAATACAGTTTTCAGGAAATAAATGAGATTCCAAGCCGGAGGATCACAAAATTCCCAGTGTAACTGAAAGGGGGCTTTTCTCCATTCCTTGGTAAACTAAAGAAAAAGTGTTTTGCTTAAACTGCTCAGTGCCACAATATCAGAGCTTCCACCCCACAACAATCAGCCAGGGTCATCCCATTCCCTATGGGAAGAAGGTGAGGTGAAAGACAGCACCAAGTAATGTGTGTTTTTCTCATAAATATTCAGTACTTTCACTTTAGCCTTAAATTCTTCCTCTATTGAGCTATTATGGCCATGCATCAATTATTTGTTTGCTCTAAGTGATATTTAATAAAATTCTGTATATTAGTCTTAATACTCCTTGCCAGTTTGCAGGATTTTAATCAGCTTTCCAAGATGCTCTGCTTCTGGTAAAGTGACAGTTTTCTCCAAAGAGGGTCCCAAGCAGAACTCAGTCACAACTTGGTCATGCAAGAAAAAAAAGAACTTTCTAGTTCATGATGACTCAAGCGGCACAGTGAGCAGAGGGGAAAAGCTTAGGCTAATTTCACTAGGTGAAGTAGCAAAATGTTTTCCTATTGAGGCTGACATGAATTTGAGCTGCTACATGGAAAAATCCAGGATCTGATAGTTCTTGATATTCCTGTGTTGAAAATAAGGAGGAGTTGAACCCGTTTACAAAGTCCCATGGTCTGTGAAAAATAAGAAACCAAGGAAAAACATGTTTTGAAAAGAAATTAATTTAATACAAGTAACCTTCTGAAGGAAAAGTTCAATTCACAATGAAGAAAGAAAATTTCCTACTAGGTCCCACAAAAATCTTTGCAAATCTAATAGCTTTTTTGTTCCCCCCTGAATTTCTAAAAAGCACCAAAATCCCATTATGCTTTCAATTATGAAATTTATACAATTCAATTCATTTGAAGAAATCCTTGGAAGTAAGGATAGGGTTATGCCACTAAGCAAGAAAACACAATAAGGATTGTGTTTTGCAGAACAAAACCATTCATTCTGAAAATATTATAAGCACATGGGTGCAGGGGGGTTCCTTAGACTAACTGCAGTCTGGTTTTGTGTATTAAAAAACCCATGAGGTGGTGAAGTGCGTGAACTGTATTCTCAAGCCTGCACTGTGATTTAGTTTCATAAAGAAGAAATCCAGCTTTTATAATTCCAAGACCACTCTCTGAAGCTGCACAGAGCACAGTAACTGTGAATGACCTGGAGGTTCTCACAGGATCAAAAATAAAACAAACCAAGGTGAGCACACCGTAACGTTTCCAGACAGTCAGAATTTAGAAAAGGGTCTGCATAATTTTAAGTACATGAATGGCCTCAATGGTCTTAGAAGAGCTTGGCTAAGTTTATGTTTATATGCTCTGCTAAAATACAGATTCAGTTGGCTAAAATGGTTTTTACATTGCAAGTCCATGTAGAATTTCAACCTAAATTATATCTTTTGAAATTCAGAAACACCCTGCCCTTTCTTAATACGTATGTAGAATGTTCATTTACCCAGATATTTGTTTCCCTTACAGTTGAGAAGTACTTTCAGAACAGAGGTCTTAATAAAAAGAAGTATGGCAACATCTTCATCTTCTCTCAAAATTGTTAAAGACATAAAACATCAAAATATTTCTATTTCAAGGGACTCAGGGAATTAGGTAAGATTTTTTTTTACTTCTCGTTTTTTCATCATCTATAGACTCACGTGGATCAGCACAGCCATCAGGGAGTACAGTCAGGTAATTCATCCTTTACAATTAATTTCAAAATGGTAACCTCCTGCTGGTGAATGTCTGTAGGCACAGAATACAGGTCTCCAGCTTTGTTACACCAAAACAAAGTGTTACTTTATACTACTGATCCATATAGCCAGACAATGAGACCTATGAGCCAGACTATGGAAACACTACAAAATGAACATAAAGACTGAGAGCGAGCCATTTGATGGTCACATTTGGAAGTGCAAATTTTGGTCTTTGAAGACAAACAAAACACTTTTATTGGCACAATTCAAAGTGACAGACATTTGACTTCCATATGCTATGACACAATAAAAATTGTAAATCTTTAGCCTTACTCATGACTGTAACCTATTCATAACTGTAACCAACAGTGAGTGACTAATGATAACACATTAACATCACAGTTTCAACTAAACTGACTTTATATGATCATTTACGTAGATCAGATAAATGTGTTGGCTAAATGTAAATCAATAGTTGCATGGCATTAGTAGTCAAAGACCTAATGCTCACTGGCACTTGCAAAGTTTTATCTGGTCTCTTTCAGAATACTGTCAAAAGGATTCTCAGAAGACTTTACATATTTTTATCAAATTAGACTGTCTAACCTCTCAAAGAAGTGGTGGAGTCCAACAGTCACAGGCTAGAGAGGTTAAAGAGATTCCTTGAACAGTATGAACTGCAAAACCCCACACAGCAAACATTTCCCTACAGTCCCTGGAGAAAACCAGGCCAAAATGTACTAATGAGCATAGCTCTCATAAGGTCAAACCCCTGGAAACTCCTTTGCCTTTCTAATTTTGTTACTGTTCTCAGTGCAAAAGAATAGTGAGTGATGTACTTAAGCTATCTAAAACTGCTGGATGTGATAACCTACACAAAAAACTTAGATCAAAAGTTATGCTTTTGTAAATATTCGGCTGTGAAGGCCAGGAAATTCATGAACATGCTTAAGCTTGGAGAGAAAACTGGACCTAGCAGCTACAGGAAAATATAGTTGCTTAGCAGCTGTCCCAGATTGTTCTGGTGCCTTCACTTACAGAGTCTTCAGGGTCATCTTGAAACAACAGAGATTTTGGTCTTGGTCTGTTCCTGGATTTTGTTAACATCCTTAGAGTATGCTGGCAAACAGGATTCACAAAAGGAATCTATACCATCCTCCCAGATTCTGATGAGTCATTTAGTAAAATTTATTCCCATTCACAATCCGTCATCACTTGTGGAAATGTATGTGAAACCATTATGAAAAACAAAGAGCCCCTACTCCGTCTGTTTAATCTTCATTGAATATCTGAAATAAAAATAATTATTTTTTAAAAGACAAGCGTGTGTTTTATAATGTTATAGTGAAAATTAGTTTTTATGTGACAAAGCATTTTCATATATTAAACTATACTTGGAGTATGAATATTGGAAAAGTATCCAGTCTTACCTTCTATTTTCCACATATAAAAGATGCCTTAACAGAACATTACAACTGAACATAAAGTTTCTTATTTTTCTTCTTCAACTTACCTTTTCAATAGTAAATAGTTATTGTATACTATTAAAGTGAAATATTGAAATTATTTAATTAACCTTTTTTGACCTCTGTAAAATGCAAAAGCTATAAATATGGAGCAAATCAAATTGAGTTCTGCTGTAGGCAAGAAACCAGCCTCCAGTGGATTGCCTGCTGCTCAGATAGCATTTGCTAATTTCAGACTTTATACTTCCACAGGAAAAACTGAGGGTACACACGCAGTACAGTTGTGTTTAGTGATTTTCTGTAGTTTGGTGTTATAAAAATTATTCTGATCTTAAAAAAATGAGACATAGCCTAATCCAATTAATTCAGGCACATTTACATCTCTGTTGTAAGTGAAAAGTTTCAGACAACTAAAATCCAGAATAAGAATTTTTTTAATGACATTTTGTATGTGTCCCTACTTAGCACTATTTCCATACACAGCCTCTAGCAAGGGATAATTTTCAGCTCATTCTAATCTTATCATCTGTCACTGAAAAAAACCACTGACAATAGGCTACAACACAGTCCTGAATTTAATAAAAAAAACCTCAGGATCCATAATTTAGAGCCATAAGAATAAAAAATCTTACTTTACATGTCATTATTTTAAAGTTAGTACCATCTTCTAACAACTGAAGTATTAATGGCAACTGAATGCACTTGCCAAAACCAATTTTTTGATTATTAGAGAATTCAGATTTGCTTTAACAAGTACAAGCACCTTGAAAACCTATTTAGAGTTTCTTCTGCTCCTCTGTCATAAATATGTTCCTTTAAAACTGTTGTATCTCACTGCTTTAGGAACTTGAATTTTGGATGCTAAATCATTAAACCTTCTGTATTCTAGTTTTTTATGGCTGCAAGTAGTGTAAAATTAACTTTTTTAAAATTCTTGATCTGTTTTTCACCTGGGAGCAAACTGTGGTTTGATTGTCCTGTATCACAATGGTAAGTGATATAATAAAACACTTTACTGCATTGTTATCTTTTAAAAGCATTAAAAACTATGCTGTGTTCACTTCTTAAAATGCCTTGTTCATTAAACAACATATTAGCAGGTCTAGAACCACACTCCATAAAAAATAAATCTAGAAAACTGTTAAATGTTTGTATTACATAGATTTCTGTGATCCACGTGCATTTCAATGTGATCCTGAATAACACTGTTCTGCTTTAAAAACAAAAAAAAAAAGTTTATTTACATGCAAAATAATGTAGCAATTACAGTAACAAACACCTCTCACCTACTCTGAAGCAAGAGTTCCACAGACTGACAAGTTGTTGTATTTTGCATAATTCCTTCCGGTTTATTTCTTTTCCAGTATATTTCCACTGCTTTTCTTCTAAAGATGGGTGAAGTCAGTTCCATAGTTTGAGCCAGTAACAAGCTGCAATGTAAGCCATTATTTATCTTAGTAGTCATAATGTCTGTGTTCGTTTGTGATTTATTGGCTTAATACCAGAGATTCACTCTTCAGAGTAAAAAAAACAATCCTGGAACTTTCACTGACTTCATTCATGATGATTATGCTTCTGAGATACAACAGATTTAAAGTGTTAGGCAAACATTTCAGAAGAGTAACTACATCAAAGCTAGTTAGCTAATAAAAAAAAAAAGAAAGTAAATAACTGAATCCTAATAAATGACCTATAGGTATACAAAGCCATATTAACATCACTAAAATTGAAAAATCAAAGACTTAAGAAATGCCAGGATTCAGAATTGCCCATGCAACTTCAATTTGTCCTCGTTCCAGCAGATACATTATAATGAAGTATTTAATTAAGATTAATGTCAAAGGTAACCACTAATTCCAAGTGGCCAATTTTCATTACACAGCTCTGCGTGTTCTTAGTCCAGTTCACACCGGCTTTGGGATGTCTGCAGTACTTCACATTTCTGCAGATAAGACTCTTTGGTATGAAGTTAGGAACTGAGAAAATGAGCATTAATATCAATTTATTAGCACTGTAAAAACATTTGGTCTGAGTGACTTACCTAACATCAGAGAGGAACTCTGAGCTATACTGAAACATAATCCAATTCTCAAAGGCCTCATTTAGGTGCTCAGAGGTTGTCTTTTCCTCTTTTTTCAGACCTATGCCATACTGAATACATATTTTCTGTTTTTTCTTCAGTTAATGAATTAGAGATTCTATCTATCAGTGTCTTCCTTCTCCCCAAACCCATGAATCATCCCCAGAGCCTCTTCTTGGGCTGACTGAGCCCAAGGCTTTGTGTTATGTGGAGGAGGGGTAGAACAGGACAACAGATGGACAAGGCACAGAAGAAAACAGAAGAAAGAGCTGCCAGGCAGTTTTAGTTCATCGTATAAAAATGCAAAAGCAACATAAAGTTTGCATAACTAACAAGTTCATTTCTTTTGTTATGACCATCTCATAACTGTAAGATCCTTATGTACAGTAAATGTATGTATTTCCCTAAAATTTATGGAAGTGAATGAAGGAGGAAAAATGTTATCACACTGATATCCATGCAGATCACCAGAAGGCATAGAGCCTTTAAATCCACCTGACATCTTTTCATTTGAGCTCATCAGTTAGGGAGTGGTATGGAAAATTACTGTTTCCTAGAGGAGACAGTAACTTCATAAATACTTTATCATGAATCTCAGATATTTACTAAAAGCAGATGCATTATGAAAGTGAGATACAAACGAGTTTCAGGCCCTGGAAAACAATTTGGGTACTGACATTTCTTCCTTTTGTTTAAAGCCTGAAGTTTTGTAATTCTTGTTTGTCTCATCTATCATGTTTCATATACAGCTACTTTTATCATATATCATATACATATACATATATATATCATATACATATCACATACTTTTAGCTACTTTCCCCTTTCCATTCCTCTAGCTTCTCAGCTCATGCTGTGTAAGTTGTACTACTTAAATCTTGATTTTTTTCTTCCTATGCTTTGTGTCTTCTTTTTTCTGCTCTCACCTTTTTTACTGTTGGACTTCATTTTCTGTTTTTTCATCACCACACAATTCCCTTTGTTACCTGTTTTCTGGTCATGACTCATGCTCCCCATCCTGTAGCTCCTCAGTCCATTTTCTGGACTCAATGATTTAAGTTCCTCTTTGAAGCTTTACTCTGTCTTCAGATTTATCTTATCCTTCTTAATTCCCAGATAATCTGCCGGTCCTAAATTCCTCACCTGGATGACCACAAACTCCTTCCATTCTAGGGTCTCAACATCAGTGTTCTCATCACTTTGGTTTTCCTTACTAACAATTTATCTTCCCGCAGATTTCAACCTCAGTGTTATGCTGGCCTTTTTCATCCATTCAACTTATAATTTAATGTCCTAATTTACCCTGACCTTCCATCACACCTGTACTTTTTTCTAGAGCTGGTGTCCCAAAATAATTTGTCTGAATATATTTTACCTTCCTCCCTTGTGGATTTTCCTCTGTTCTTTTTTTTTTCTTTTTTTTTTTGTACCACATGACACCCTTTTGATTCTGCTTAGCGTCAGCAGATCAAAAGATGACACAAATCTCTGAAACCAAAGACCTGGAACTATTTCTAACTCCTTGGGAACTGTGGTCTCTCAGACTACATCTGCTGGGAATTAACAAGAGCACAGCTGCTTCCTAAGGAAAGGTGAGCCAGGAACACAGCAGGGATGCCCATCCCACGAGGACAGAGACCCACACAGCCCAGTCTCACAGTGCTGAAGCAAGGCCAAACCCAGAGGTTATAGCAAAGCCCAGCCCGGAGTCCAGCCTGGAAGGCAAGATCCCAGTACTGGAGCAGGTCAGAGGACACACTGCCAAGGCCAAGGTTAGGATCAGTGCTCACAGGATCATCCAATCGATTGAAATTGGCTCAAAGTATTCCATAACCAAACAGGAGCAGGACTAAGCTAGAGAGATGCACTCTCCTAACACAGCTCAGCTTAACCAGAGCTCCTGAGCCCAGGGGTGTGGGTGGAGACCTCAGGTAAACGGGATCATTAGCGGTTATTAACGCCCTCAGCATCCTGACTGAAGAGCAAAAACTGGAGCACATAATTTCTCATATTCCCTGGTTTCTTTGGTGTGTGCATGGCAGGACACAATAAAGCAGGTCTTCAATAAGGATGATTGTGGCATCAGAGCTGGTTAGACATAGGTCTAGCAAAGTCTGCTCTTTCAGCTCCTGATTGTGGTATCTAACACCACCCATCTGATAGAATTACTGTCTCATTCCCATTGCTGGAAAGAACACTGGTAATCCAGTATAGCTGTATTTCATTGCTAGATCATCTAATTCTTAGGAGACTGTTGAGCAGAGACAGAATACATAGAAATAATAAAGGCTATGATCTTTAAAGTCAGTTGTGTGCATTTTTTTTATTTCCCTGAGGCTTATGCTGTGGGCCAATTTTCATAGAGACAGCAAAAGAAATTCTCTTTTCAGAAAGGTCCTCTGCATTCTTAGAGCCTTGTTTTAAAAAGCATGGATGTGCTTGAACAAATATTTTAGGAGTCTTTAGTACGGGCAAACTGATGTATTTGTTCAATTCTATGAGTCTTACTTTAGATCAGTTCAAGTACTTCGGCTTGTATTTGAAAACACTTTCAACATAGGATGCACTAATGTGAAAATCACTCTGAAAAAGCCCAAATGTTGGATCTCAAAGTCTAGAGTTTCCTTTATATTATTAGAACATATGATGAAATCATTATACTGGTGTTGTCACTCTATCGAGCAACACAAAACGCAGAGACAAACACAGCCACACCTGAGAGAAGGCAAAGAAGAGAGAAACTTTATTTTGGTTTTCACATTATATAGAGTTCTGGAAGCGACCATCGATTGGAAGGTGAAGTTACCACCTCTCCAACCACACCGGTCAATGACAAAGTCCATCAAACCTTTCTCCTCCCAGGAGAAGGAATGAAAAACAAAAGGACAGTTAGAAAAACATGTGCATGTTTACAAAAAACAGTGTGAGAAAACTCCATCACAAGAATGAAAACATCAGAAGGCTGAAAAGTGAGAGTGACACTGGTGTCAGTAATCGAAGCTGTTCTTCAGAAAGCAAAATGGATGACATGATGTTCTACAGAAGGAACAACTCCCTTCTTACTGAGTTTTTGAATACTTTTTTGTCGCTTCAGCAGAGTGCAAGAGAGGTTTTGTGCAACACATCACATAAGCTCTGCATAAGTAATAAAAGGAAAAGCAATTAAAAATTACAAAACACTAGAAATTAAAAAAAAAAAAAAGATAATTGGATAAATACATATTCCAAAGATGTTAGCTGGAATGTATTCTAAACTATATGTAAATCTGTTCAAATACACTTAAAACACAATTAATGTCTATTTAATTCCATGCATTAATAAGTTTTTATGGCCAACTGTAACATGTATTACATAGAATCATAGGATATCCTGCATTGGAAGGGCCCCACAAGGATCATAGAATCAGAAAATCAGAGAATGTCCTGAGCTGGAAGGGTGCCATCAGCGTCACGGAGTCCAACTGCTGACCCTGCACAGGACACCCCAGGAGTCACACCATGTGCTTGAGAGACTTCTCCAAATGCTTCTTGAGATCTGTCAGGCTTGATGCTGCCACCACTGCCCTGGGGTTCCAGTGCCCAGCCACCCTCTGGATACCACAATATGGCCGGAATATTTTAAAAATCATAGGGAAATAATGTTACAAAAGCTGTTAAAGTTATTTAACTCCCCAATTCTGTCGTTTTGGGTAAGGAAGTGACATTTCTTCAAGTAGTTGCTTCTTGGCTGAGGGTTAGAAGGCATAGGAAAGCACACACTTCTGCTAATTATCAAACACTCTAGGAAGTGGGAGACCTAACTAGAATATATGGAGAATCATGTTAGCAGCACCATTTTTTCTGTGTCTTCATTCCACAAATTATATGGATGAGAGGTCAGGTAATGAATAAGATAATTCTGCTTCCACTCATCATTGGTAATTCTCTTCTGCAATTACATTCACCAACTCGAAATGTAGATTAGGTATTTTTCAATGAGAATGATACCAGTGAGGTTTGACCTTGGTTTACTTTGCACTGGCATTGCACTGACAGGGTTGTTTTATAGACTTTTTTCTTCTCCAAAAGTCTGTGAAATATCTCACATTTATAATTGCTTTATAAATGGGACTTCATCCCACACATATTTTATATGTAGTATTCACAGCATGCAATTCCTTTTACTTGCTTCATCTTACTAACTAACACAGAACAAAATTTCACTGAATTCATAATATTGCTCTGGAACTGATACATTCTGTATATTTACACACCAATATGTTTTATGGAAATGAACACATTTCTTCTCTGGAGCATATTTTCAAACTTCAATTGCTCTTTACTGAAGCCAATTTTTTTTTCAAACAAAAAAAAGTGCAATGCGTTTCATGTCTATATATTTTTATTCACGCCAATATATTTTCACAGTTGGATAGATTTAACTAAATTAGTAGTTACAGTATTTGTTCAAACCATTGCATTTTTGCTGGCATCTGGTAAGTAAATGTTATCTGGGTTTTTTTTTTTTAGTAATCAGCTTCAAACAAACCCAAACCATTAAAAACAACAGCGACTTACCTCAACCACTCAGAATTTCTCACCCCAAAGAGCAACAAAAACAAACAAAAGCCCAACTCTTCTGCATATTTTGACTACATCTTCACTACCCTCTAGATTATACAAAATTGACTTTAAAATATATATTATAGGAAATAGCACAGAACAAGTTTTTCTAGAACTGTTTCCCAGCTTGTAACACTGGAAGTTTCTCTCTCCATAAATTATCTATACATCTTCCACCATTTGATGAATTCAATAAAACCATGTTTTGCTAAATATATGTTTTCCTTGAGTTTCCCCTCCCTAATCACTGATCATTGATGCTATCAAGGAGCATCATTAAAAAACATGATTATCCCTTCAGATTTTGCTTGCCTTTCAGGGCAAACTCTGGAGGTACTCTAACCCAACACAACAGAGATGGCTCCGTTTAGAAGAGCTGGAGTTTAGCTGTTGTCTTGGGGTGATTTTATGATAAGTTGGGGAACTTGTTATTTACCAATTCAGTGAGAGGAAATACCCGAGGACTCTCTCTGAATCGTGTTTTGGGATTAAACCATTTTGGTTTGTTTAGCATCAGGAATATTTGGCTCTATGAATATTTGTACATGTCATCTTGGTGAATAACAGGATAATGCAGCACAACCTTTTTCTGCTTCTGATAGAATGTTTGCCTTCTACATCTGATTTTCAGCGTTATCTCTTGATGGTATTATTCCTCTTTGCTCTGTTCTGAAGTGTGTTTCCTGGAGACTTCCTCTTGCCCTTTTGGTGTGGAAGCAATGGAGCTTCTGGCTGTGCTGCTCATGAGCTCCAGCTCCACAGACCGATTGCAAAGTTCTGTGTTTGGTTTAGCTATCAGCTGCCACAGGATGTCACAAGATGTGCTACTATGCCTACAGAAACCATCAAATTAACACAGCTGAGTTAATCAGGAGAAGCATGGCATCATATCATCATATCTGGCAGTTGTATTGATTTTAATTATACACTTTTCAGATATATAGTTAGTAAAAAAAAACCAAGGGACTTTTGTTGGGAATTTTTTTTTCTTTATCAACACATTGCTAGCTCATTTCAGACTCACCTGAGCCAGAAAAGAATGGCAAGAACCGGTATTTTTGGTTATGCTCCTGACATGGGGCGTGACATGATGTCCATGTCACCGAATAATGGGGAGAAAAGGTCAGCTGGTGTTTCTAAACATTCAGATCAGCTTTTCCAAGTGTACTAATATGGCAAAGACTTGGAAAGTCCCACACTGTACAGACAGGCACTTCATTCCTAACCTGCCAGAGGACGCATTTCTACAGCTTTTAATCACTAAGCTAGGAAGACTCTTGTATATTTCCTATAATGTTTCCTGGAACAAGACTACAACCAAAAGTATGTCTTGTCAAAAGTACAGAGCTATCAGCTGTCATAATTAATGCAAAAGCACTTCAGCATGGATTACAGTCCTGCCTTAGTGAAGGATTTGTGGGAATTGTTTTTTTAATTTCCTCCACCACCAACCAAAACAAAAACCACCAACATTTGCTGACATTTATTGGGCTGCCTTAAAAATGATGACTTGATCCTTTCTGTAAGTCTTCTAAAATATTTTGATAACTATTCATTACTTCTGCACCTGCACTGAACCCTAAGAGAACAGTTGTAAAACTTTTGCTGTTGTGTCTTTTTTCACTAAGAATAAAATAAAAAAAAAGTAAAGCAAATATCTACTTGTGCATTAGAGACAGACTACAAATGCCTCCCTGTCCTAGGGAACATTCCAGTACAACATCCTCTATAGTGTTAACATAACTCTCCAAAGGCATGGAGATGGACGTGATGGCCCTTTGCTACCAAACCACACAACTGCTAGAACTTTAAAAGGTAATTCTTTAATTTGATTCTGTATTTTATGTGAACATCTTTTGGAGACTGGGGGAATTCAGTATAAATCCTGATGCAGTCTCAACTGCTGCCAAGCATAATCATCACTTGCTAATGAACTAAGTGGAGGACATGACTACAGAATGCGTAACTTCCCCGATCCCACTCCTGTGCAAGCTCTTCAAGGTGAAGTTGACAACTGGATTGCACTTCCCTGATGATCTGAGACCGTGCCCCCTTCAGAGAAATGAGCTTTTAAAGAGCTTCCCTCTCCTGTAGGTAAGACTATTTCACCACTTATCTCCACAAAGCTCTTTGCTGTCAAAGCCTGGGACATCAAGGTGGAAATTCAGAGAGTTACTGTGGGAAACATGCTGCATGATGTTGGAGAGGAAACCTCAATAGGAAAAGGATGTAACCAGAACTGGAGAAATACCTGGTCATTACAGGCATTTAGGTGCAGGGCGATCCTGCTTTCTACGGGATAAGGCAACACAATTCCTCCCCAGGGTGTTTACAGACAGATCCAGCACCTTCAAGCCCAGGCATTCTGATTTCACCGAGAGGCTTGTGCAAAACCTGTGCTAAACACGCAGCACACAAAGGTGAAGTGCCTGCCTGCCTTCTTGCATTTCTCAGCACGTTCAGTGCTTGATCTTTCAGAACATAAGCAATTCCGGACCATGAGCTGAATGCTACCAAACCCCCCCCCCCGCCAAAAAAAACCCCAAAAACTTTATCCACGGCACGCAGAGTCCGGCCAACACCGCCAAAAGCTTTCATATGAAGCTCTCCGGAGCCATTGTTCGGGGGCCGATCCCATCGCCGCCGCGGTGAAGGCACCTGCACGGGAGTCGTTCCCACGAGCACGGAGACGCAGCCAGCCCTTCTTCTATCCGCTGTTTTCGGGAAGGAAAAGCAGAGGGAGGAGGAGGGGCTCCAGGCAAGGCCCGGCCGAAGGGGCCGTGTCCCTGGCGGAGCCCCGGGCCGCGCCCGCGTCCCGCTCCGCTCCCGCCCGGCGCCGCCGCCGCTTCAGCACCGGCCCTGGACAGCTCCCGCCC
>VXAX01001637.1:1444830-1468444 GCA_013399835.1 Leptocoma aspasia
GGGAGTTTGCCCCTCGCTCCCAGAGCGGCGGCGGGATGGCGGCGCGGCCCTCCGGCCACCCCGCTCGGCGGGGACCCCGCGGTGCGAGGTGGCGGTCGGGGAGCGGGCGGCGGCCCCGGCCCCGGCCCGGCGGGTGCGGAGGGGGCCGGGAAGCCGCCCCGCTGCAACTCGCTGGCGGTCCCCGCTCCTCCGGCAGGATGCCGGGGGCCGGCGGAGCATCTTCCCTCGCTCGGCGTGCGGGGTGTTTCGGTGTGGGGAGGAGAAGGGAAGAGTCGATTAAACTAAGTGGCCTTGTAGATTTTTTTNTCAAGTTTAATGTATTTCGCGTTTCACATGGCTGCGTCATGTGTCGGGCGATCTCTCCGGAGGGAGCCGCGGCTGGCAGCCCGGAGCGGGGGCACGGGCAGCCTCCCGGGTTCCCGAAACACGCCAGCCTCACCCCCTGCCCCCCCCATCGTCCAGACCCCCCCCGAGTGCCCCCGCTCCCCCTCGCGGGGAAGTTCCCGGCCGAGGACGAGAGAAGGAATGGGAGGGGAAGGGAGTGCGCTGGGCAGCCGCGAAGGACGGGTCCGTCGGGCGGATTATTTGTATTCTTTCCCGATGTTTATGGGTTGCCCGGTACGTCACCGCACAAGGAGCTGCTGTGTTGGTGCTATACAGGATTATTTATGGGGGCATGTGCGGCGCGCTGCACCTGGGGGCTGGCTCCTCTCTGTCTTTTACATTTCCCTGTGAATTGTCAATTCATTGCCCCGCAACGGAGCTGGGGGTGGGAAGCCTCTGGACTGACTTTCTGTCACCAATAAAATCGGGGCTGCTGCTGGAGGAGGATGATTTGATCTTTCCGAAGGTGCAATCAGCCGCATTCAGCGCGGCGCAGCTTTAAGAGTAAACCAGTGATTAAAAACAGTGATGTCTTTCACTGCAGTTTAGAGAGCGTGCCAGGCAGAATGTAACTCTCTGAACTGCATCAGGTAAAAAACGTGTTGCAAGAAATGGGGTGTAGTACAAATCTGACTGTGACTGTGTGAAAATAGCCAGATTGGGCCTGTCCTTGCAGATGGGGAAGAGTGATGCTTAACACATTACCCAGCTTGCCCTCTGCGTGTGTAAAACATCTCCCCTCTCTTCAGTTTCTCACACAATTATTTTTTCAGCTCCTGATTAAAACTTCAATCAGAAATACTTAGGCTCTCAGTGTACCACACTTCAGCAGAGTGTTCTTTCAAGGGGATGTAAAGAACCTGTAACACTCAGACAGAAGTGAGAGGAAGTAATTTCTGCAACCCTTGTTTCCTGAGGTAAAGGAGAATGGAGGAGATAAGTAAATATATTCCATAAGCTTGTCCTCAGTGGCAACTGTATCCAACAGAATATCAAATTCCTTCAGTCCACCTTAAAGTGCAACTTCGTAAATGTTTTCTTAGTTTCTGCCATTTATTTTGACAGAAGTAGCAGACACAGTTACCGTTAGACACGTTTCTTGTTGATAGCTTAATAGCTGCATTTAAAAGTAGCTTTTCCTGTTGGCTTGATTTACTTCCCCAAACTGTATTGTGAAGTGGCTCAATGGATTTATTAGATTCCTCCAATTTTCTGTTTGTAGGACATGCAGGTTTTTCTGTCAGCTCTGATGGGAATAACATCTTTGTCCCGAGGATCCGAAGCACTTCCGAATTGTAATTACCGATGGTCTCTGTTAGTGAAACTGAAGCTAATTAAAGACAAGGTGACAAAGAGTCAAGCTGACATGTGTCCTGTATGGAAGTTTGCCTTTCTGGCAAGATCTGTGGAGAGACTTGCTTAAGGAATCTGTCCTGAGTATTGATGAAGCATCAGCTGAGGGAAGAGGACGTAGAATAATGCTTCTCAGCTTGTGCATGGAATAGCATTAGCAGCAAGCAGTCCCTTCAGAGAGGAGGCAAACAAGAAGTAAAAGAGCCCAGTGTCAACTGCTTGCTGTGAAAGGGGAGCGGTGGAGGTGGGAGAGGGAGTAATAACATGTGGAGCTGGGAAGCGGTTTGTCAGCTGAGTTTGGGAGGGTATTTGTCTGCTCTGCCCTCTCCAGCATTTGCTGTGAAAATAGTGGGATCTCTGGCTGCTGCTGTTCTTAACTTGTGCCCTGTAATGAGCCTGGAGTACTTAAATGATGTCCCAGGGGGTTAACCTGTTATTTATGTTTACAGCCAGTCTTACTTTTTTTTTTTTTCCCCATTCTAATTGTCTTTTGACTTCACGAATGTAGTCTTAGACAAAATTTAACAGTTGTAGTGGGGGGCATGTTTTTAGAATAACTCAAGTGCTTCATCTGAGCTGTTTTTATTCAACCTGATGACTACGCTCATTATTGTCAAGAGTCACCACGTGAGAAACTGTAACAATAAAAATAGTTCTGCTGGATTCATAGGATACAGATACAGGTTAGGATTATCCTGGAATTGTAGCTGCTGTAGCCCCCTGCTGTGTGATAATGCAAATGGCATCTAATGCCTTAATGTGCTCGGCTCTGAGAAGGCACTGGGTAGTGCCATGTGTGGGAGCAAACGATCCACTTCCAAGATTTTGCCAACACTGGGCAAGTCTTCTCAGTGGGGTTGCTTCAGACACTTCAAATGCTTGCAACCTGTCTACTAATGAAAATAATGTAGGGACTCTTTAATTTGTCAGAAATGGTGGTCACTGATGCAACAAAGCAGCCAAGACAGGTAATTGCTTGCGGGTGAGACTCTTTTCATTAGCTCCGATCTCTTCTGTTACCAGCAGAATAAAAAAACTGCAAACAAACCTGGACAAACATGGATATGACTACTTATGAGATCGTCCAAGCTGATTTAAGATGAAGTTGCTACTCATTACTCAATACCTTGTGTATTTAGACTTTGTTTTGAATTTTCAGTTGGATTTCTGTTAGCAAAACCTTGGCAACCCAAGGCTGCCTGCACAGGGGTTGTCTTGACAGCTCAGTGTTCATATGCTAATACAGTGTACAGCGAGTCAAATGCGTGTAGTTTTAATTCTGTAGGTACTGTGAGGGCATACACAATTACATAATAGAAGACAGTGGTTTTAGTACAGTCTCTGTGTGGAATATTTTAGACACTAGTTGAAACATAAAATTTTTCACTCTGCTTGATGGTGTCTGTCTTTGTATGGCTTCCATCAATCTAACCAAGGCTTGGTAGGCTTATTAGCTGCTTAGTTCTCAGGCTAGTTTATATTTTATGAATTATTTTGCTTTATTTCTTCATGATTTTTTTTTGTTAGTCATCCTATAGCAGTTCAGGTTTAGAACATGAAGTAACTAAACAATCCAGATTCCCATTGATGATGTCCCACAATTTCCCTATGGAGTACATGAATAGGGATTACTCACTCAAATATTTATTACTCTTGCACTCAAAGTATTTATCAAGTTTCTACCACCAAATCAACAGTAAACATTTTTGAAGTTTGTCACCAAAGAAGTAACTCTATGGAAATGCTGATCAACAGAAGCACCTCTGTTGAAGCAAATACATTTTTCTTGTCTACTTTCCTGTTAGTTTTGTTCTTCTTTTTTGTTTTTTAAATTTTATTTCAGAAATGTAGAACAGTGAATCTGCCTCTCTGCTTTTAAATTTACTTGTCAGTTGCAATTCCATGATAATGTACTGTAAATGTTTCTAAGTTATAGTTTATTATTATAGGAGCTTTAGTTCTCATAATTAGCTTCCTCATCCCTCTGGCCTGATCGTACTATTGACAAAATGTTTTGAATGAGATTACCCTTACTCTTTTCACCAAAGAATTATTCTCTTAATAGGAGTTTTTCTTTTAATATTGCTGTGTAAATTGAGGCTTGGACTTTGAGATGGTTTTGTTTTTTTTTTTTTTTGTCCTTTTTCTCTCTTGTGCATTACAAATGTTGATTAAGTAACTAAGTAACTGATAATAGCGGTTATGTATGGTATGGATGTGCTGCCAAAAGAGCAGCAGTATAACCAGTCAGAGTCAGAGTTGGCTGAGCTAGAACAGTGACTCTCCCTCCACTAACACTTAAAAATGTAGAAATAGGAGATGTTGTCATTGTCCTCTTATTGTCTTCTCCAGGAGAAAGAAGGATTACTTCAATTTTGTTTTAATTGAATTGAACAGCAGACAGAAACTCTCAAAAGTTAGGGCCTCTCAAAACAATGCAGGGTCTTCTGCAGAGAGATTGCAACTGACATGCTTTTTAAAATACACATCCTAAAACAAATGCAGAATGGTAAAACTATTAGACACAGTTTAGTGTGTGCATCCCCTGGGATTGCATTGATATTAAGTATGATCTTAATGAGTATATCCCTTCTTCCCAAGGAGTTTTTGAGGTGTGTTTGAAAGGAAGAAAGGCAAATATCACGTTCCAGTGGCAGGGAGTAAATTGTAAAATCATGATTTCTCTCAGGAATTTGCCCTTGAACAATTATCCTTCTACATAATGAAAATGTTTTGGAAAGATCTGAGTATTTTCAAAAATTAATGTGGGTGTCTTTGCAAGGGTTCTTAATGTTATGGGTTTTTTCTCCTTTTTTTTTCCTTTCCTTTTTTTTTTTCTTCCCCCTCTGAACCTATTTTAGGGTATTTTCCCTTCATTTTATAAATGAAAATTAAAGGCGAAGCCCAAATGTTTGCAGTTTCTCTTAGGTTAATGCATACTAAGCTCAGGATGAGTGCTTTAAATATCAATGCATAAGACACAACCGTAATAGCATCCTAAGGGGGTTGAAAGAAGGAGAGAACATTTATTTCAGTGACAAAACACTGGGGGCTGTGTAGCTGTTCTTCTAGTGCTTTCCTTTAATGTTGGAGTTTGGTGTGTAGGACTTTTTAGCATGTGGAATTTGGAACAGGCACAGAGGGTTTAGTGAACAATGTAGGTGGCTTACCTATTGTCACATCTCCTGTCACTTTAATCTGGAAATGTGAGAAAAAAAAATCATACTTGCATCCTTTGCTGTCCTTTTATTTGTAAAATAGAGACCATGGGACCTTTGTAAGTCTTATTTAGGAATGCTTTGGCTGTCTTGACAAATTTAGGATTTTTGAGAGAAAGACTACTTCCTCCCAACAGTGAGTTGAGTTGTGCTTACTGCTTTCTAGTTTAATCAAATGGCTCTTGGAGCATGTGAGTGCTTTTATAGTTTTTGCATTTTAAGTAGCAGCAAATCAATTTTAATATAATTTTACATTACTATAAATTCATGCATTTTTCTTTTTTTCTGTTTTGTAATATTCAATTTAGATTTATCCTTTTTTTCTTAAATAGTTGATAAAGATTATTAACTGTCCATAGGCAGCTGCTCTTCAGTTTCAGAAAAATAATTATAGTGTATGTTCCTCAATTCAAACCCCTAAAGTTCTTTCAGAGCTGAACATTTTGCTGTATAAGTTTTGTGTATGTGAAGATGCATTCCTGAACTACTGTACAGCTTTTCCTTTGTTTTGTGAATGGAATTGGCAAGGTTTTTTGTAAAGCAGTGTGTGTCATTACATATCCAGTGTGGAGGTTGTTTAAATAGCTTTGATATTCCCTCTATCATCATCTTTGTGTAAACAGTTTGTTGGGAAGGATAGTGCAGGAGAGACTGTTTTCTTATGTTAGGAGTAAAAATATCCTCTTATATGCCACAGTATTAATCAAACAATGGTTCTAATCATGGTAATTCAATTATTAAACTGGTGAAGGAACCAGAGTCTGCTGCTACGTGCAAAAATAATCTGTGACCACTTATGAAGATGCAGTTAGACGTTTATCATCAATATGTGATGTACTGCATTATTGCTGCTTCTTCTGGCAGGAGCTGAATAGGCAGCAAATCTGTACAGACCCATTGGAGTCTTAAAACTCCATTTTTTTCTGAAGTCCAGCACTGGGGATTCAAGAACTGCCACTGACTGACAGCTCTGAAGAGAGTAAGACCAAATTTCTTCACAGCAGCAGTTGTAGTAGGCACGGGCACTGTGGTATTTTCTGTCTGTTCTGATATTTATCCCAAACTGACCTACATCTGCTGGATTAACAGTGTAACTTGACCTGCTTTTATTCCTGCTATGCTGTAAGGCAGGAAGGCTGTTCTGGTTAGTCCCTAACCAGGGGAAAAGCTGTACTAGTTGAAGCAGAAGCAATCAAATTTATTTTAATTAAAAGATTGTAAAAAGTATGTTCTAGCATCAAGTTCATTTTATATTTATCCCTTTTGAGGTCTTTTTTTGTTCCCTTCCCTGAGTGTTAATATGTTTTTATACGTGAAGTTAAAATCTTGACATGCTAGTTGGTGCTTTATTGTGGTACATTGGAGAACAGTGAAGAATTCTCCACAGTTTATACAGGGAAAGTAAGACTTAATTTGATAAATGAAAACACTTATTTTCACTCTTGAATTTCTTTCAACTCCTTCAATGAGTTTTTTTTTTTGTTTTCAAATACACAAAAAACATCAAACTTCAGCCATTTAGAAGTTGGAGAATACATGCAGTGACTAGAAATATTACTCACTAAACTGATTACTAATCAAGGATTAACAAAGTATCCCAAATCTGTGACAGATCATCAAATGGTATAATATATTCAAGTATTCCATTTATAGTAATTATTTTGTTAACAAGTGAGATAGTAGCAGTGAGAACGAAAGAACTTCTTGTCTTCAGAGGAAACCTTAAACTAACATGACAATTCTTAAATGACATGTGCAGCATCTTCTTGGCATTGCAGTTTTCTCTTAACTTTGTGTTTTTTTAACTTTTCCATTGAAGGTTTCCAATAATGTTTTTGATGTCTGCAGGCTTGTATCATGTAGCCTTGTAACACTATGAAAAATTGTGAGATTTGGACTGATATGGAGGAAGATGGAAGTGCCATCTTGTTCAGTGATGATGGTGGTTAATGACAAATTGTATGTGTGCAGTCAAAAGGGAATCCCTTCAATTTTAACTTGAAACCAATTTTAGCAAAAGTGGCAACACCTAACACTGAGGAGCTTTTCAGAACTTAAATATCAAGTCAGACAACTGACAGGACATTGTATATTAAAAAAGTGTGTCTCATCTTTTGGTATAAAACCAAATTAGCAGTGAATTAGCTTTAGAGAAAACACAGTCTTTAAAGGCTGGGGTTCTTAGTCTAACATGTCTTAGGGCATATCTTGACTGCTGCTTATATAAACACAGTCAAGATGGTGTGGTTTTGAACATTTTGAAGTAATTGAAGTATGGGTTAGAACCTTGACTATTTGCCCATCTTCTGCAGAATTATTTGCCATTCTTCTTATTATATGGATTTTTTTTGTCAAAATCCATATATGTGGCATATCTCTCCTCAGTAAATGTAAAGTTTGTGGTTTACAAACTTCTGGTTAATGCTTCTTTTTGGTGTGTAAAATGCAAAATTAATACTGTTCTTAGAGTGAATAAATCTTATTCACTCCTTAAAGAATGGTTCAAAGCTCACATAATTTCAGTACTTTCCCCATAAAATAAGCCTGAGTTTTAGAATTAGACCAGAATAAAATTAAAATGTTTTCGGCTTCCTAAGCCATCTTTGTTTGGCAAATTATAAATCATTACTGCTTTGCTGCATTCTGAATGGTGAATTTGGGAGCCACTGGGAAAGCATATAATCAATAGAAATATATGGGCCATTTGTTTTTATTTGTGATAGATAAAAAACCTCAGTGGCTTGTAGACTTATTTATGGGACTTTCACAAATGCTTAGCACGTAAGATTAATGTAATTTCAAAATAGCTTGGAATATAACATTGGTTTAAGTGACTAGGCTTTTTATATATTTTGTGGAAGCAGTATCTGGGGGTGGGGGGAGAAGTGTTCTTGATAACAATGGGATTGTAGAATTTCCCAAGCTGTCTTTGGATTTTGAGAAAGAGTTATGCCAGATTTGGTACAGATCTGCTTTTGTCTGTTAGAAGTGATACTTCTGTTCTACAAAAGGACAATTTCTTCCTGATCTCATGCAAAATGGAATAACAGGAAATCTGGATAAAGAAGTCAGTTGAACATGTGCTATGAAGCATATTCTTTATTTACTGTGATATCTGTACCACAGGATTTGGAAGTGCAGATGCACTTAGTGTTCATTAGACTATGTCTGTTGCAAACTGAAATATACCATAAATCTCAACAGAAAAACAAAATCTAGTAGACTTGATAATTTCAAGTAAACAAATGAAAAGTTTTTGTTTAAAATTAATATAGAGGCTTTTTTTTCCCTTTTACTTGGTCATTAAAAACGTATCATTTGAACTTTTTTTAGAAAGTAATTATCTTCAGAAATAAATTTCAAAATATGTGACTGGCTGGTCACAGATAAATGCAGATTAATCTCCCTCTAGGCCTTGTCTGCCAAGAAAAAAAAAAAAAAAAACAACTATTTTTTTTCCTTCTGCTTGCTGCTTCAAGGCTTATGGTGGGGAAACAGCAGTAGCCCTGCTCTGTATGCATGAGGGATTTGCTTTCTTAAGATGGTGAGGATAAAGGCCTCAAATTTGGATCCTGTCTAATCTGCTTACACTGATGTGTCAATTCTGCAAGGAGCTGTGCCAGGACGGCGCCTGTGTGGCCTTCATGGATGGCACGTGTGGATGTGGATGGATGGAGGACAGGGCATGTGGACAGCTCAGGAGTGTTTCTCTAGGAATGAAACATCCCTTCTGGAGTCAACACAGAAGCCTTTGCTGTGAAAGACCAAGGCATCTGTGAAGATCAGGCTGGAGCAAACCCCTGTGTGACTGCAGGTTTGCAGGATGCAGTGGGACTTTTCACCTGTCTCCTGCTGGGACTTTCCACCTCTTCCCCTCTGCAGGAAATGAATGAAACTAGTCAAGATTGTAGGAGAAGTGCATTCTGTAGAAGCTGTGAGAGGACATCCTTCTTCCTACTTTGAGGAGAAACTACCTGAGATGGATGTGATAGCAGGATTAGAATTATTTCCCCCCTTTTTTTTGTTTGTTTGTTTGT
Source organism: Leptocoma aspasia (assembly GCA_013399835.1). Taxonomy (NCBI): domain Eukaryota; kingdom Metazoa; phylum Chordata; class Aves; order Passeriformes; family Nectariniidae; genus Leptocoma; species Leptocoma aspasia. The sequence goes on from VXAX01001637.1 coordinate 1,453,823, forward strand.
TTTTGTTTTATTTTTTATTATTAGTGTTTTCTTCCCACTACTTCTCTGTCTTCCTCAAATGTGCACTGACAGAGGTGAGGAGGAGGGCCAGTGGGAGTGAGTCCCTGGCACTGCAGCCTGCCTCCTTCTAGGGACACTGGTTTCAAATGCTTTTTACAGGGGTGGGCATAAAGCTCCAGTCTCTTTTGTCCATTCACCTGATTTTTTTGCATCAGTAAAGCATAGAAGACTTCCTACAGGCATAAGCAGGACAGGGCAAATATGAGAGGTGAAAATACCTCAGAAGTCACTGTAGGAAAACCAGGAATTGAGATGCATTTCTGCAGATTGGTACAAATGTACTGCATGAGAGCATTTCAGCATAGCCCCATTTAATTTTCCTCATTCTGAGTTAAGAGAAATCAATTGTTTGATTTGAGCATCTCATTCAAATGCAGCTAAAGGACTTTGTAGGTGCAGTTAACTCCCATTTTCTCTCTAATGTTACAAGACAAGTCATTTCAATGTAGAATGCAGTATGACCCAGAATACTCCAAGTATCAATGTCACTTGTGCTCTGTTTCAATTAAGAGGCTTACAGAACAGATCCACTGAAATGTGTATTAGTATGAGAAATTGGAGTTGACTTATGAATATCAATGTCAAAACAGAAGATGTCTTCAGAAATCCAGTTCCACTACTAGTATGTCCTCTTGATCTGAGTGAGAACTCAGGAAATCTAGCATGTCTAGAAAAATGGAATAACTGCTCTGCAGGTGTAGCAATGTGCTCAACAAATTTAAACATTGGCAGCCACGCTACTACTTTGGGTAAGATGTTTGCGTGGTAGGAGTAGGCAGCTTCTTAGATGCTGCTCTTGTCTCCTGGTAAAACTTCTGGATTGTCCCAATGCACAGCACTCATTCCCTAAAAGGGGAATTCTTCACATGAAAACTTCCAGTCCAGCTAACGCCTGAAATACCTACCCCATTTCTGAAAGGCTTCTGCTGCTTGCAGAATAGAAAAATAACTGTGAAACAACTGGCAACAAGTTTTTAAACACATTACTGAGGCTCTGGGGGTGTCTGTATCGTGAATATATTTTTTGTATCTGGAACATGTATACACACTATCAAGTGTCAGGCTATTGTACAGGGGAATCAATGCAAATACAGTGTTTTGGCTAAATTAGGGCAATAGTCCCAAGAGTAGAATTAAGAAAAGATGAGCAATCCCTCCAGTGTTTCTGGTGCTTCAGAACAAGATCTGTATTATTGCAAGTCTCTGCCATTCTTGCATGTGCAAGTTGGTTTTTTTTCTTTTTTTTTTTTTTCACAGTATACCCTTGTAAAGCATCTACATCAGATGCTTTAATAACTCCTGACAAACTTGTTAGTATTATTTCCTGTGGCAGTGTGACAGATTTTATTGCAGAATACACACGCATATGTGAATTTAGATTACAAAAATAAATCAATGGATGATGATATTTGGAAACTTTTAAATAGAGAACTAGGTGGTGCTGTTCTTTCATCTTTGTTGCTTAGCTGAATTCTTAAGTATGGACTGAGAACACCAGGATACTACTTCTCAAAAATGAATTTAGCTGTCTTAAATGTTAGAAGAAGTAATTGTTTCAGATTTCATTGAGAATGCTATTTAACAGCTAATAATTGCTCAATACAACACTTTATGTAAAAGAACTTTTGCATTGAAGGAATGGTGTAGTTTTATTCAGCATGGTGATATTCTTCCTTTTATTTTCAGTTTGAATGACTTCGGAGTCAATTCAAACAACTTTTTAGACTCTATGCTTGGTGTTATATTTAGGATTATTTGTTCTAATCAGTTTAACCTGTTTAGATATGTGGACCTTTTTAATCCTTTTCCGCTGTTGGTTTCTCAAACAGTTTGGGACTAATTTGCTAACAGCACAATGAGATCATTGATAATTGCTGGAAGAAATTTGTTGTAATTCTGTAGTAGCAGTATATAAACCACAATTAATTAAACAAGAAAACCAATTTATTAAGTTTTATTCCAACTACAAAAAATATAAATTTTTAATCACTGTGTTGTCTCAATGCCATTAATGCTGCAATAGGAAATAGTGAAGCTAGGTTATAATGAACTGCCTAGGATCGAGATAGATTTGTTTTATTAGTGTTCAGTGTTGCAGCAGAATAATAAATGTCTAATTAGACTCCAACTCCAGTATGTAGCACTTGTGTAGAGAGTGCCTCTCATTGACCACTGCTTAAACTAAAATGTTGAAAGAACAGATGGAAGATAAAGAAATAAGGGGAAAATGTACTTCTGCACTGAAAAAGAAGTGAAAATGTGCCCTGGCTAGGTCAGAGTTATAAATGTGTTTGCTCTAAGTATGTAATTACTTATCCAAAAAATAAGCTGCAGCTGTTAATGGAGGAGTGTGAAAACACTTTTTCATGGAATTTGTTTCCTCTATTCCTTCTGAAGTGCTGCAATACAGAGTTGAAACAGAAAGTTGGGCTTGTCCTTTATGCTTAGTAATGAACCATCAAACAATGCTTTTACTTGTCACAAATTAAGAGATTTAGTCAAATGTCCAAATAATACCCATTATTAAAATTGAAAATGCATATCTACCAATGTTAAAAGCAGTAATTCATTTTATGTTGATTTTTGTGAGATTTTAGTGTCACAGAAGTAGCTATGACAATGTTTGAAAAGCAACAAAAGATGTTTCAATTCACTTCTGGAAACAGGAAAGAAACCCAAAACAACCCCAACTCACAAAGAATTTTTAAAAATCACTTTTTATTCCTGACAAGCAAATATTCATAGCTCTGAAGCAGGAGTCACATTTTATTATGCTCTGTGTAGTAATGGACTTTGTTGTTGGTTTTAGTTTTTACCATTAAAAACTCACTGCCAGAGTTACTTGAGTGCTTAGCACTTGCTTATTGCAGAATTGCATCTCAGAGACAGTGGTTCAATGTGCATGGCTTAGCAGACTATTTACTTTTAAAAGGGGTGTATTAATAGATTAAGTGTTCCTAACTGTAATTGGGTACAAGTGTGCAGAAGATTTCTGAATGTATATTATAAACAAAAAATTATCAAACCAGCTACCTTCAGAAGCTTCTACTTTCTCCTGCAGTCCGTAGTTTGGCCTGTGGATTAGCACATACTCCCAATTTTTGCAAGTACTTAATTTTTGCTACATTTTCCTCTTTTTCTCTGCAAGTGTTGGACCCCTGAATCAAGTCCTTTTCTGTGCAGATGTTCTCCTAAAGAAATATTTGACTGGAAAGAGAGAGAATTTATTATAAGTAGTTACTTCTTTTCAAGTGTTGTGATCCAAAACCACTAAAATTGACCATTTATGTAGTGTGTTGGGGGTGGGCTGTCAATAAATAAATGAAGGACCACTTGTAAGTCTTTCTGCACCTGCCCACTCCTTTCAAAGCAGCTAACCATGAACATGTGAAGGAGTGAGGTGTTAGAACCAGAGCTGCTGTTGTTTCACTGATTTTTCTAAGTTACAGATCCTATTTAAGAATTTAATTTAAGCCTGGTGCACTGAATGTCCTGTGATTTCTACAACATTCTGCAACACTCCAAAATAACTTTTAGAAAATGGATGCTGCTTGATCCTTAGATCTGAGGAAGAGAGAGGGGTATTATTATTTCAAAACAGAGGAAATATGATAAAAATCATCTTTATTTCTTTTGTTCTGCTTAGGCTCTGGGAAACACAGTGATTCCAAAAGCATGAAAGGTGTCCTTGCCCGTGGCAGGGAGGTTGGAAATAGATGATCTTTCAAGTCCCTTCCAACCCAGGCCATTCTCTGTTTCTATGGTTCTGTGATCACTAAAGCTCAGATTTGCTTTCTTAGTACATTAAAATAATACTAAGTTCTTTATTTGTTTTTTTCCCCCCTACTGAGTATTACCAGTATGGGGAGAGATGTGAATAAGGTACTGAGTTTTAGGTAAGTTCTGTTTGAAATCATTTAGATTGGCACAGTAGGTTTTTTCCCTTGGCTTACATTGCAATGAATAATTTATACATGAAGTGCGAGATGACACCGTATATAAGGTTACTTTTCTAATCCAGGAAAATGCCACAATGTAAAGGAGCCATAAAATACTTTGCATTTTTATTTGTGAGAAAATGATATTCTTTTTCCAACATTCTTTGATTTAGGCTTTGTATTCCACTTTCAGGTTTTATTCTCTTTTAATCTGTGACTTCATCTATTCTTTCTCCATTGTCTGGGCTTTTACTTTTTTGTTCTGTTTTGTTCTTATGTCAGTGTGCTGCCATAAGTCCTGATATTTTAAATTTATTAAATCAGCTGAAGAATAATTCTGAATAAACATGAAATTGTTGTCTGTTTTGGGGCAAAAGCATGAGGAACCCATTGTCATCTGTCACCAGTGTGTGTGGTTTTTTTGTTTTTTTTCCTTTTGTTTGTATTTGAGTAAGGATAATGGGGTAACACTAAACATTAATTTCTGATTTAGTAAAAAAGACAACTACACCAAACTTAACTTCCATGGTATCTATGGAAGGGTTGTAAGAAGGGGGCAGTAGGGAATTCCCTCATTTTTCATAACAGTATCTCAGCTTTTGCTGCTGCTGCACCACTTTTAAGTTCGTAGCCACTTTCTTTTGATATTTACAAGTACTTTCCCTTTGTTTTCATCATGGTTCAGTTGCCACAGTTACAGTAACTGTTTATTTTCAAATATAGTCAAAGCAAGACTTCCTAGTATAAGTTCGTGTAGGGTGTGACTTTGGTTTGTTTCTCCAGCACACTGCTAAACAACTGACACTTCAGAGCTCAGATGGAAACTAACTGTTGTGTAAATAGAGGGAATTTACCCTCAAGTCTTTCTTCCAAGTATGGAATTTAAAGAAAATAATTAATATTTAGAGTAAACAGTGCTTACTCCTCTTTTTCCCTGATAGTGGGACCTCAGAACGTTTGAATTAAACTTTATAAAGTTAAGACTAACTAAATTGACCTCTAAGGCTGCTCAGGCTCATGATAGTGATACAGTTTTTTTGAGAGTTGTTTCATAGTGTGTGTCATGATTAATTCATCTTGAAAACCTCTGTCTGTGCGTAACATTGCGTATCTCAAAATTTCCATTTAATTCTGCTATTTTTGCAAAGATTTGTTTGTGTACATCCGTTTATATCAATACTGAAAATAAGTGATCAATAAGATAGGGCATTTATTGCGTGGTATTTGATGAACCTAATTCAGTTAGTTAGCTGACTCTATGCAGCTAAATGTTCTAAGTAGCCGGGTAAGAAGTTTTTTGGGTTTTTTTTGCCAGCTGCTCTTCTGTCTCCCCACTTCCCAGAAGAATATGAAGTGCATGAAACTTTGTTGGCAGTGCTTAAAAATACAAATAACATTCTGAATCCAGCTCTTCTACCATGAAACCAGTTATTTAAGCTGAATCAAAGATGATTGTGTTTTTTCATCTCTGCGGGACTGTGTTATTTGGAATTCTGTTCATTTTCGTTGTGAAACACAAAAGTAATTGGTATCAATGCTCAGATAATATCAAGGTGATTTTGTTACTGTAACTTGTGTGTTCTCTATGATTTTTTGCAGCTGGAATTGTAGGCATGCCCATGTGCCTGCTCTGTACCTGCTTGTGAAAATTCAAAGGTGCACTCACAGCATGTTAAAAGTCACTCAGTCCCACAAGAGTGTTGGCATTTTTCTCAACTTGCTGAGTGCATAAGCTTTAAATTTTAAGTAATTGCCATGTAGAAACCTCATGCATATAACAGGACCATTTTATCTATGCCTGTTTGTCAGCAGCTGCATCCCAGAATGGATTTGTTCAATAAGTACCACTGTTCTGCAGTCTGCACTTTTACATGCTTTTAAGTTGTCCGATGATCTCAGGAAATCAAAAACTCTTCCCCCACCCCACCAAATAGTCTTCTGAGATTGTGGAAGTACTAAAATTTGTTCAGAAAAGTGATATAATAAGTATGGCTTTCAGCCACCTAAAGTATTGGCTAAGTTTTTGACTTTTGGTTCATTAAATCTTTTGTCTTGTTGCTGGGTCTGCTGGCAAGTACCTTTCAACATTTTCATTTTTGGGGCTTTCTCATCACAAAATGCCATGACAGACAAAGTATGAAGTGAAGTTGAGCTCTTCCTTCTGCACTAACCCTTTGAGTTGAGCCTGTCTTACTCCATATGAAGTGCATCTTCTGAGCAGCTACAGTTCACCAGCTCAGAGCAGGGTTAAGGGGCTGAAAGTGGAGTTCTCCCAAAGAGGTCCTTGAGCCGGACACATCATGGGGCTGTGGCTGGGCTAATCAGCCTTGTGTAATTCATCTTCAATATACTGGTTTTTCCTTACTGTTCTCTTTGCAAACACAACCATTTAACATTTCATTAATACATGTCCCATTCTTCTCAGTGAGAGTTTTTAGTATCATCTCATCCTAGCACTGTACTGAACCAGATCTGGTCATTAGTCTTGGTGTAGACTGCTAAAAATGCATCTTGAAATTCAGAGTTTTGAGTGAGATGTAGTCCACTTAAAAATACAACATCCACTGTGGTCAGTAGACATTCATGTGCTGAAGTTTGGAAAAAAGTCAGGTTGCATTGTCTATTATTTAAGAAAAAAATATGTGGTATAGAGGTTGCATTTATTTAATGTTTTAACTGTAGTTTTAACAATATTTGTATATAAACATTTAGACTAAGTTTAACTGTGTGTGTATATATATATATGTGTGTTTCATCACTTGATTTGCACTGCATTCAAAGCTAGTAAATTAAATGTCCATGCATGAGTTGGCTTCTGGTGAGAAAGTTGCCCAAAATTAAGTGTTCTGAAAGTGAAATGTGAAAACATCCCCCCAAAATGTGTATTTTTGCTCTTTGTAAATAGAAGCCACATCAAAAATGTGCACTATTATTTTCTTTTTTTTTTTTAAGTGTTGATGTCAATGCAGCTGAGTTGTGGAAAACCTGGTACTGGCAGGTTCAACAGAGTCAGAATTATTCTGTTCCAGGTCATGGTGGGTCATCTGGTTAATGCTGGATGTGAAAGGCTGTGCTACATTCCAGCCTTTGTCCTAGTTTCATGAAAGAGATGCTCTTCGCTGAGGAGACATAATTAATTTCTATGAAATGGGTGGGTGTCTCTTGCCATTCCTTAAATGCAACCATTTCAGTTAGTTTTGGTTAAGTTCTTTGTTGTTTGTAGCTGCAGGAGTTAATTGTGAATTTCTTAGACTCCAAGACAAGCTGAACAAATGGAAGTACAAATGCCTAATATAAATACTTGCAGTGCTTTTAAGCTTTTTGCTCATTTTGCGAGCAGTTGAGCTTATTAACCCTAAAAAAAGTAGTCTGAAATGGTAACAAATATAAGTGTTAATGCAACCTCCTCTTCCACAAAAAATAATCTGAAATTTGCAACACCAGGTCAAACTGGTGTTCATTAGACACCAGGTTGAAAGATCTCTAGTTTCACACTGAATGGGGTTTAATGAATGTTTTCTTTCTTTCTTTGAGGGTTTTTTGTTAAGTAGTAATTCTGTAGATTAGGCTGTTAGCAAGATGAAAAGGCGATACATCTAAAAATCACGGTAGCATGAATTTCACTGTGCACGTGAAGTACCTCCACTAAATTTTCAGTGGCAGATGTGTTGCTTTTATTGTTGGCTTCCATAGGCTGCAGTGAGGGGAGCTGCCAAACCAGATCTTCTGCAGGCTCCGCCTTGCTGATCCCGGACTTTCAAGGCTAATCTGGATCACGGACAGGCCTGAACGTGCACATTTGGGTGGGGGAAGCATCTAGGCAGGATTTGCAAGGCTGGGAGACACCAGTGTGGTCGTGTGGGAGAGGCTTCAGATGGAATCCGGGCTTGGACTGGTTTTCTCTCTCCTGGGCAGCACAAAGCTGCATTCCCGTGGCAGCTTTGGTAGGATGTTATGGTGAGCAAGGAAGTGGGAAATGCAGAAGGTTCTGAAATGCTGGATGGGAAGGAGAGGGATAGGACTGATGGACAGTAATATGGCAGAAGGGAGAGAAACAGGACGTGTGATTGAGGCATGAAGGGTGGAATGCCTGCTGTGAAGTAGAGGAAAATAACAGAATTTTAGGTGTGGACAAAGATCCCCTCACTACACAGTTTAGTCCTAATCAAATTGCATCTTAAAATGTGTTCTAAGTTCTTCATTAGAATTAAGAAATTACATGTCTTGGACATGCTTCAGCTTCACATACTTTCTGTAATGAAAGATTAAAATACTTTTCAGGGTGAAGCATGAAATACCAACGTATGGTTATAAACTGATTTTTCTTAAAAATATTGCGCAAATTTGTATTATCTCATTTCTCCACCTTCTTTATTTTTTTTTTCTCTGTGGGATCTCTTTAATAATGATTTTCTTGTTCCTGTGGTTGGTTCTTCCTGTGCCTGATTTCAGAAGAACAGCTTGAGTGACTTCCTCAATTCAGTTTTTACATAGTGACAAGTATCTCATGCTTCTAATCCAACTGCTGTGTGCTTGACTAGCCTCAATCCAGAGAGTGAATATCCCTCTATGAACAGACCCTATTCTAATAGTTTTCAGAATATATATCAGCACTATTCTGCTATTCTAAGCTGCCACATGCTATAGTCCCTTTTATGAACCAAGAATTCATTTATAAATGAGATTAGGAATTTATTGTTACTAATCCTTCCTTATTTTTAATGTCCACTGCTGCTGAATTACTTCACTTGTCATTTACAGGAACTATAATATTTGGGGCTCACATTTTTTATTTTTTGTTTGTTAATTTTTGATTTTTTTTTCTTTGTTTACAAGTCTTAAACCAGAAACTTAAAACAGGGAGCTCTCTAAATCATGCAGAAGGAATAGCTACCATTTCTCATTTCAGGCTGCTGTGTTGGTCCAGTGTTTTAAGTCATGAAGTTTTTTTAGCTGTTAAATTGTGGTTTTCTCTACACTGGTAGTTCTTCCCAAGTCTATCATCAGTAAACTTAATTAGCACAGTCCTACCTATATGGTAATTGTTGCTTATGGGAATGTTAAATGAATTTCGTCCAAAGATCAATCTGAGGCTGTCCAGAAATAAGCAGAAGCTAGTAGAGTTTGATTTCCATTTCATGCATGAAGTCTTTGTTGTCTTAGGAAGATCTGAGAATATTTGATTTCTACCTTCTATTTGCATCAAAAAATGATAGTTGTTTTTGTTTTTTTTTTAATGCGTCCAGCATGGTATTTATTACAGTAAAAATATTTGTCTTCTGATACAGAACTTGAAATTTGATTTACTTTTTAATCAAAATTCCATTCATGTTGCATTAAAAAAAATTATAGAGATGGAAATGTATTTCCTCCTTCAATCTTCCTTATATATTCATTGCAAGACCTTACTTGTTAATTGTTCTTTTCATCCTCCTTGTAAGCATTAATTTATTCTTGCCTTGTTTCATTTTTATGATTACATTTTCTGTAATTTTTTCAACAGGTTTAGGTGAAAATTGATCAAAGAGGTCTCTTGATGTAGCTGTCTATTCATTAAAGTCAGAAGCTTCTCAATAGGTTTTTGTGTTTCTGCCCAGGGATTAAGGTTGTCTTTCCAGACAAACCCTTGTGAAAGTGCTGACTCTGAGTATTTCCTGCATTTCATTGTAGATGCTTCAAGTCTTCATTTTGTCTTTCTGAAATGAAAAGTCTGGATTTTTTTTTGTTCTAGTTCATCAGAAATTATTTTTTAGTTGTGCAGTCCAAGGTTATATATTCTGGCCTCTGATTTAGCTACTTGACAAAGCTATGTGTGAGATAATGTGAAGTCTAGTTGATGCTTTGTGGCAAGAAACCACCAAAAAACCAACAAACAAATCCCATCTCAATCAGATTTCTGTATTCCCAATACTGGTAGTCATTTTTCTTGAATGTATATCTGGAGAATGGAAAATGTATTAATTCCTAGTGGTAGCTGCTGACTGACCAAATCCACCAAGCAGTCAAAAGAGACTGAACTTGAAAAGGAAGCTTTTCTACAGGACTTGCAAAGTTTTTCTGTGGGTTGAAGTCACGAAAGAGAGAAAACAGTTTGTGTTTTATTTTTACTCTTCAATTAATTGTAAACATGTACTTCTGCCTTTCATTAACATTTTTAAATATGGCTTTTTCAGACCTGCAAAATTATGACTTTGGAATAACATGTAAAGTTATTTCACAGTAGAATAAAGAAATCACTGCTTAATACAATGTTAATCTTTTTACTAAACCAAAACTCTTAACCTGAAACATTATTTTAGCGTTTCATTTATTTAACAAGACTTCATTGATTCTTAGTACCTATAGTTTTGAAATTGATTCTTGACTGTCTATAGTTGTTCTGTGTTAAAAAAAAAAAAAGAGTTGTAAATTTGTAAAAGCTTCTTTTGACAGAGATTGCGTTACTCTGGTGTGTACATGTGTGTGGTTAGGAATATGTGGTATATTGAATTTTTTCGTTTTCACTCTTCTTTAAAAGGAAAATGTTTTTTCATCTCTTTACCCCCAACCGTTTCATGTAATGTGACTGAGGCTGAAGTTATTTGGGCTTACACTTCTTCCCCTAAAAGTTCACAACGGTTCATTAAGAGTAACTTTTAGAAAGCAGGTAGTGGACTTACACAAGCACTTCAGAGTTATTTAGATTTTTTTATCTTCTGTAGCATACAGATACACTGCAGAAGCGTGCATACGTATGTAAACTCTGTTAGAATATTTTGCAGGCATGTTATTGAACATTTCATTTAATAGGTATTCAGGAACAGTCTTCTGTTTCTGCTTTGCTTAGTCATACTCCTAAAGTGCTTCCTCTGCAGAGCCTATTACAGCAAATCTTCTGAAGTGTTTCATCAGAAGCTGCAGGTGCCTAAGACAAGTGAGACACCCGAATTGCTGCCTTATGAGATCTGCTCATCATGTGGTATTCACACAGATTCATGTTTGTTTACAAGTCAATTGAAAATTCAGTTCTTGCAGTAGGCACCAAGACAATGGTTAAAGATTTATTTCCATCATAGTTACTGAAGAAAGAAAAACCAATAGGATCAGCTAACTGATCTATTTCCACTACATGGTTTTCAAAGGTTCACTTTACTGTTGGAGAAGATGAGGAAGCAATAGCTAAAAAAGGCTCAAAGTTGTCATTATTTGCTGTGTTTACCACAAAGGGCATGCTAAAATCTTACGAAATCCAGGTGCACATTTAAGAAGTCACTTCACTTATTTAAATTATTAAACTGGGGATGACAAATTAAAAGACTGATTAGTTGTTTATTTTCACAGCATCAGTTGCCAGAAAAATTACTACCCTCCTACATTGTTTCTAAACATTTTTGCTTGGGAGAGTAACCAAATTTTTCATCATTTCTGACTTTGCCAGGATGCATTTGTTCTGCGCCTTAGAGCTGTTAGCTATGCTCTAAATACTCGGAAAATTCCAGATCGCTGGGATGGCAGTGTTAGTCAGCACCTTCAGCTCCCAGTCGCTGTTTCAGGGCAATGGGTGGAGCACACAGGGATGCTCAGCCCCTGGGCTTGGCCCTGTGCCTGGTGGGGGTTTTCCTCCTGGCATCCTTTGTGTGCCTGGCAGCTCTGAGGAGCACACAGCTGTCCTGAGGGAGCAGGGTGCTCCATCTCTGTCCTCCTCACCACACCCTGCTGCAGCTTCTTCTCTCTCTTGCTCCCATCCCATCCCTCTTCCATTTTCCTCTCCTGCAGGCACCATCGTGTTTCCTCTTCCCTCTCCTGCCCTTCCCAGCTCCCCAAAAGCAGCTGTGCCATCCTCTTTCCCCCTACCCCAGCTGCAGATGGGCAAGTGGAGGATCCAAGGGTCTGTGGAATATAAGGAGGAGGAGGAAGCAATGACCACGGTCCTCTTTGGAGAAAAGCAGAACAAATCACTCAGACACTGTGCTTAGAACCGTGTCAGAGCCCTGTTCCATTTGTGTGTGCCGCTACACTGTTGTTGTCATCAGCATTAAAGTTGTTCAAGCAAGAACACACACGAAAATGATGGTGTCTCCTTTGTCTCTTCTGATGTAGCAACATAAGCAGATAACCCCAGCACTGCTGGAAGTTTAATCCCTGAGTTTGGAGTTCAGGACACAGCCAGCCTGCTATTGTCCTCTATGTGTGTGTCTTTGCACTTGGAGAGCGTTCTGGGACACTGATGGTTTTGTTCCAAATTTAGGACATCTTAAATTGTCTCTTTTCCTAGGTAGAACAGTTTTACAGCTGCCAACATTTGCAAGCTTCACAGCATCATAGAATTTGTTTCACATGTGCATTTCACACTTGTTTCACATTAACTTCTAAAGTGTATCCTAACTAGAAATGCTAAAAGTTTATATGTCTGTATGTCCTTTCTTTTTCTTTATTTTGAATTGTATTGCTTAGACTGCTCCACACATTGCAAAAAAAAATCAATGCAGATGAGAAACATAGTTAAATTGAGACTTTGGCAGTGTGCCAAATGTAATTGAGTTATAAAAAGTATCAAACGTATTTAAAATATGGATATTGTATTAATTTGAAAGCCTATAATATATAAAACAAACCAATATTATTGTTTCATTAGATTATCGATTAATTGTATAAATATGTATTTAAATAAGATTCTGAGACCTTATGTTATTCTAAACTGTGCAGTAAACACAGTCATCCTGCAAAAATGAGGAAGAATTTCTGTCTAGCTCTTGTCTCATCTTCATGTCTGGCTTTTGCACAAGCTAAGAATACTCTTCAGTTATCCATCCTTGGAGCCTGTCTGAAATTGTCAGTTTTAAAAGTTAAAAAACCCCAAAACATCTAAAGCCCAAAGCTAACACTTCCCTCTCCTTCCTTTTTTGCAAGTCTTAGATCATTTAGGTGAAAGTGAAAAATGCAACAGTGGAACACAGAGCAAACTCCCATCACTGATTTTCCCCTCATTTATCAGTGTGATATTTGGGAGTGGACAGAGGGGAGCTTAACGGATCCTTCTGTGAATGCAGCTTCCCCCGCCTTGTGAGAACTATTTTGGCAGTTTTATTTCTTATTTTAGCTGCCTCCAAGTTTATGGCCCATCTGTTGGACATAAACAAGCCAACAAGTTGTCTGGGGCTGCAAGAGCTGCCTGGTTCAATGGCAATTTGAAGCAGAGCCCGCTGTTGGATAGGGAGGATGTGTTGTGTGCAAGGATTAGATGTGTGCAGCATTGCAGAGGCTTTTGTGATACAACAGGTATTGGGGAGCAGCAAATTTGAGTGACTTGTGGCTGGAAGAAAGAAGGAGTGACGGATTCTGCTGAGAGCTTGCTCTTTCTTGCCGTGGTCAGTTGTCAGAATCTCTAAATCAGCCACATGCAGGCATTCTTGCAAATAATTACTGACTTGAAGGTCCTGCATAGAAATTATTGAAATATCTTATTCAGTTTCAGGGCATCAGGATCCAGCAGGTTCAGAAGTTGTATGAAGTCAAAAGTTTTTTGCCATTGCTTCCTGATGTAAGGAATTGTATGGTTTATCTGGAATTTAGCTGCAGCTCCAAGGCCCTGTCCTTCCCCATGCTGGCCTTGCAGACAGCTGTTCTGATGCTGAAAGTGTGGATGCTCCTTCTGCTGCATCTGTTGTCAGCTCCATGTGCCAGCACATTATTGGGCTGTAGTGCAAGGCCTGGAGAGTTTTATTTATGAAATAGCTTGATTTTAATATCTGTACTTACTTGGTTTGAAAACTCTCAAATCGTCTTTTGAGAATGGTGTTTTTTGGCATAGTAAAGCTGCTACAGCAGAGTAGTTTTATGTAAGAATATACTCCATATTTGTAATGATAAATGTATTCAGTATATTGGTAATGAACACTATCAGCTTTGATAATAAACACTTTTTAGTTTTGTTGCTGGCCCACAGTAGTTGTAGACGATCTTTTTGGACATTAAGCTTTTGTGTTTTGGGGTTTTATTAAGCTTTCAAGGTTTTCTGAGTTGCCTTAAAAAGTGCTTCAACCTGCTATCAGTTGGTCAAATAAAATACAAAAAACAGGTAAATAGATTTAAGTTAGGGCAAATCTGGAACTTGCATGCCTGGGACAGAGAGGTCAGTATTTACATAACCTAAGAAACCACAGGTGCCTAAAGAAATGTGTCAAAAACATAGTCTTGCACACTAGAACATGCACTGAGTTCTCATAATTGTGGCTGAAGTTTGTAAACCTTGATTTGATGAAAAGTGGGCAAGAACTATTTGCCTATTCATACAACAGCAAGCTGATGTTAGTACAGTCTAGAAAAAGCAGCACTTTAGGCTGATGTGCTCATTTTATCTACAAGTTTGAGGCAAATTCTGTATTTCAGAACTTCCCTTATTTTCATTGGGGGCTTTTTATTTTTTTGTTTTGGTTGCTTAATTAGTTTCAGTCTTCTGAGGAATTTCTTCCCATACAGCTGCAGTATTTAAGCAGATAAAAACTAACAGGGACACTTTGTGAGGTCTTGAGTTTTCTATGCAAACCAGTTTCTTTGACCCACTTCCCAAGTAGTTAGATCTCTTCTTTTAGTGTTTTTTGGGGTTTTGTTTGTTTGGGTTTTTGCGGTTTGTTTTGTTTTTGTG
>VXAX01001637.1:1478336-1506387 GCA_013399835.1 Leptocoma aspasia
TTTTTAGTCAAGTGTCCTTGCTCCTTGACAATTAGCCCAACAGGAATATTGTTGATAAAAGACTAAGAAAAATACGTAAATCACTCCTTCGGTGTTAATCTGATAGTCCATCTGCTTAATGCTTGTTGTGGTGTTTAAATGGCATTCTATTTCAAAATTAATTAAACCCTGATGGACAGAAGCGTCCCCGTTTAAACAAATTTTGTCAAAACTCACTTTAATTAGTGGTGAGTGGAATAAACTAAAAAAATAATCTGTCAGGGCCCCAAGAACACTAACAGCCCTTGATTGCCCTGCCCAGCATCACTTGGCACTGGAGCCACACCCTCTGCCCCTGAGCCTTGGAGCCCCATTTAAGCTCAGCCCATGCAGCTGATCCTGCCCTGGCTCTGTTTCCAGCTTTGCTCCTGAGCATCAGTGGGATTTCCCTGCTTGTTCTTGGCTCCTTCCTTTCCCTGCTGCTCCCAGGGGTGTGTTGGTGGCACCTGTGGCCAACACTTTGCGTCCCTGCTTGCCCTGTTCAGGCGCTTCAGGGCTTTTCTCTGCCCAGGGGGCACCTTTTGTGCTGGGGTCACCCACGGCTCCTTGCCTGGGGAGCAGCTCAGGTCTTGCTGCTTTCTGCCAGTCAGTTTGGTGAGTTTTATAGATTTAAAGTAATTGAACTGCCATTAAAGGTCTTTTTTTTTTTAATTATCAAGGAAGATAAAAAACAGTGGTGTAGTGCATGTTGCAAAAAAAGCAGCAGTGGCAGTGTTCTGTGTACTGTGATTTGATTAGTCTCTTTTCCCTGGCTTCTCCCCTGCAAGCTGTGAGTACTGAAGCTTAGCATGCTTTTAATTTTTCTTGTGGGAGACTTGTATGCCCGTCTTGGATTTGCTTTAGCATTGTTATACTTTATTTTTTTCAGAAATTTAACTCAAAGTGTATAATTTTCAAGGACCACTATTAAGAGCTTCTATATTTTTCCTCTCGTTGTGTGTATTTACAGCTTTCGTAGATAAGTGTAAAGGTTTTTGTGATATTCTCTCACACACAGGCAATTATATTCTGGGCTGTTCAGGGAGCAAACCATAGGATAAGGGGAAAGAGCCTCAAGTTACACCGGGGTGGGGGGGGGTGGTTATATGGAATATTAGGAAAGCTTTTCACTGAAAGGTCAGTCAGACATGGGAACAGACTGCCCAGGGAAGTGGGGGGGTCCTTGTCCCTGGAAGTGTTCAGAAAATTATTGATGTTATGCTTAGGGACGTGATTCAGGGATGTACTTGGCAGTGCTAGGTTAATGGGTCAGGCTGGATGATACTGGAGCTCTTTGCCAACCTAAATGTTTATATGATTGTATTTTATTTTTGGTGTAATTTTTTTTTTTTTATATCTTTGCATTGCATCTCTGAGGGTTTAGTGGTTACACAAAAGGCTCAAGGCAACACTGAGAGTCCCACCTGATGTGGGAAAAGCAGGAATGTGGTATCCATGGAGTCCTGTTAGCTGAACAGTGAGAGCAAGAAGTTGAACACCATCCCTTATTGAGAACAGGTGAGCAGAGCTGATTCAGTCTGCAGGATACCTCAGGCCTCTTCTGACAGTGCAGTGCAAGGACTGTTTTCCTCTTCACAAACACACCCTAGAAAAGCTTTCAGTTACTTAAAACTTAGCACCAGTATTTTTGATTAGTATCACTTAACATATGTTTTTCTTAGGCAGCACTGCATAAATTAAGTTCCTGTGTCCTGCAGGTGATACTGGGCTGTGTAATTAATTACGTAGTGTATATTATGGGCAGAGATGAGATAGACTTTACCTGCTCTTAAAATCAGCTGTAAGCAATGGATGTTCAAACTGATGTATCCTGTGTTTCAGCATGAATTACTGCTTTTGGTCTGACACTGGCCATGTGCTCAGCGGGCAGAGCTAATGCTGTCAGAGGAAATAGGCTCAGATCTGCCTACAGAAATCCATTCTAGGCTAAACTGTTTGAATTGTGTTGTGAAAGTTGAGAATGCATAGTGAGTTCAGAACGACTTTCTGTATTTTATAGTAATTAAAAAAATAAGCTTGGGTTCTGTCATGATGGGTGCATGCTCAGAAAATGCTGGAAAGATGTGTACAGCTGCAAAAAAAAAAAGTTGCTGCTCTTTAAAACATGCAGGTGAGCAGCTTGGATACACAAACATCTCTGTAATTGAATTAATGCAGATTAGAGGCAGTAGAAGATAATTGAAAGATGGTGTTGCTTTTTACCTTTTCTCTCTATTTCTTAGTTTTTAGCTTGGCAAAAGTTTTTGCCTGAGCTCTCTGAGACTTAACTAGGTCTGCTTCAATTTGGGAACAACCTGCTACTTCATCTTGGTACCCAGCTTCTTCCCTGGCTGCCTGTGTGTGCTGGGTGAGAGCTGTGTCTGTGCAAACAGGGTTTCACAGCTGCTCCAGCTGAATGTGAGCTGTGCTGGTGTGCTTGCTGGGTTGTGTTTGCAGCAGCTCCCTGCACAGGGAGGTTTCACAGGCAGCAGCAAAGAAGTTTGTCCTTTAGAAATTTTTGCTGTGAATAATTGCAGAGTAGTCCTAACTGAATGTGCAGGCTGAAGTTGGTGCAGTTGCAAACTAAAAACAGCTTAATCTTTTATTGTGAACTCAACAGTCTCCTTATGTTGTTCTGAAAAGCAATGAATCAGTCCAGGTTACTGTAACCCTACAGTGGTGCTATTTTTGAGGTAAGTTTTGTGTTTTAGGCTTGTTGATATTTTTGAAAAGAACAAATTTTGTAGGAGTGTCACACAACTGCCACAAGAATGGACTGCAGAAAAGTTCACTCTGTTTAAAAAATTCTGTCATGCGTTTGTCTGAAATCAAGGAGTAAATCAATCTGAGAATACATATAAAGTGAAAATGAATGTATTAAAGCAAATATACAATTAAAGAAATACAATAAAAAACCACTGCAACTTTAAGTGAGGTCTATTTCTACCTGTAAGAACTACTATGTCACATGAACAGTTCTGCTTTTGAGTGCTTAGACATCTATTGCAATTCACATTACTTTCTAACTATGGCTCTGTCAAACTTCAAGTGGGATTATTTAAAATGGATTACTTAGAATAGCAGGGTACTTTTCATTTGTTTTCCTTCCACATGTAGTTGTCAGAGCTTCTCTTTGCATTGCAATCTCTGCTGCTCAGAATTAATCTGTGCCAATTATTAAGTATTCAGTTGCCAACAGGAATTCAAGTTAAACTGGTGTTGCTCCCAGTCATTCACCAGACTAGGGTTTGACATTCTGATAAAAGGCCAGTGGAAGAGTCAGAGAAATTCAGTAGAAAATGTGACTTCATGCACTAAGATGTAAAAAACTCTCTTAATTTATTCTGGCATCACCTCCTTACAGCTGTAGAGAAATCCCTTCTCAGGCAAGCTCACGTTTTTTACTCAGTAGCGGTAGGGATTTCGAGAATACTGTATTATATTGCAAAATACTTTCTCTTTACAAATTCTTCAGGTTTTAGTCCTTATTTCAGCTAATGAGTTAAGTATTAACAGTCAGTACTCAGTGATGCTGTATTTGTTTACATAATTTTTTTGTGCATGAACTATTTAATATTATTTTTTTTGTTTCTCTGAGTTTATTAAACTTTCCTCTTTAATGTGTGGGCATTTCAGTACATGTGCAGTAAAATCTTGTATAGCTCATGCTTTGTTTCTGTAGTGAGAGCCACAGCTCATACTTACCTCAGACTGTCAAATGTGCTAATACTGTAGCTGTGTAATTTTGACATGTGTGTTTCTTGGAGGCTCATTTAGCTGCATATTTGGATTTGGTGCATGGCTCAGGGTTTTAAATATAAAAGGTTAGAATGTGGCAGCCTTTGCTTCAAAGACATATTATGAAGTGATTTTGTGTTTATTAGCTGTTGTTTCTTGGCTGTCACTGTTGTGCTGTGGTATAAAATACTGGCTTTGAAGATGATTTATTTTAATCGAACAGTTCTTCCCCTTCTCTTGAATAGTTGCTTGGAGGTCTTTAAACCTATCATTTCTGGTTGTTTCGGTGCTTTCTTTGATTTAAAGATGCTTTGTGTACAAGCAGGATGACCGAATTTTCTGAGCATCAAGTTCTGGGTGAGAAAACTTACTACTTTGTATGTATGCTTCAAGTTTTAAACATGGATACATGTGTGTTTCTTGTTTTCTTGCATTAATTAGAAGAGCAGATGCCATCCAAATAAATACAGAGTTAAAATAGAACATGAAAAATTGCAAAACATTATCTTTAAAGCTGCCCTTTTTTTTTTTTTTTTTTCACTACATTCCCAGACGTAAGGTTTTTTCAAGTACAGTGTTTTGGTTTTTTTAAGAAACATTTTTGGTTGGTGGTCCAACAGCAATGCCAGAAAAAGTGTTTCTGTGATGGCACGGGTTCTGAGAACTTGCAGATTAAAGCTGATCATTCTGCTAGGTTATTTTGTGTCTGGATCCCTTCCACAGAAGCCAGCATTCGGAGTGTAGGTGGCACAGCAGCAGGAATGAACAAAATGGAATTACAGGGAGAGATGGAATTCCTTCCTTCAGTTCCTTATGGTGTCTGAGTTGATGTGGAGTTACAAAGTACTGGAGATACAAGAGCTTGTCTGACCTGCCAAGTCAACACTTGTGAAATGTGAGAATGACTTACATTTCACCTCATAATTTTATTTCTTTCTGCCTTTGAAGATTTTTGAAGAAATACTTAAATTTTCCTTTGGTAAGGGCAGGTGGCAGCTTTGAATTTCAAACGTGGGCTGAAGGTGTATTTCAACACGTAATACTTGCAGTTAAATTAAGTTTTCATTTGATCAGGCATAAGTAAAGACTTGGACATGTTCTCCTCTGGTTACTGGTTTGCGTTTTTTATGAGTTTGCTTTATTATTTCTACTTCTTTATTTAAACAATGCAGCTACATTTGAATTGTAAATACTCTGGAAGACATCCAGTTGAAGCAGATGTTTCTACTGTAATCTGTTTAATTACAAAAAATAGTTTAATTGATTTTTAAATTCGGGAATTTTGTAGTTTAAATTGGCCTGGTCATAGTTATTTGCAAATACTTTGATTTAAAAAAAAAAAAAGGCAAAAATTGGGAAATATAAAAAAGACAATTGAATATTTCCTGTTCATTTTCACTACTTTGAGACTAGCTAAGAGAGGGTGTCACTTCCTTCAGTTACTTCTGGCAGCTCCACAGAAGCCACACCTGTAGCACCCCTGGCTACCAAAACCTTGCCATGCAAACCCAACACAGGCTGGAATTTGCTTAGCTCTGGCCAGTTGTTTTCCAAAAGGGGATAACTTGATAAAACTGCTGAAGTCATTTGTGTGGGTCGTGTTGCTAGGTCTGAATGAACACCAGGAAAGGTGGTATATTGTGTTTCTAATGATATTTGGTGGTTTCTGGGAGTCTGTACCAGAGCTCTGTGAGGATAAGAACAAGAAAAAACTGCTGTGACTGTAATAATGGGATAAAGTCTTGAAATACAAAACAAAATGTGGGCTGGCAATTACATGAAAGAACCATGGAAAACCAGTTTTGTGTAAAAGATTGTCACAGCCTCTGGACAGGAGCTGTATCTCCTGTGAGAGGATCTGGGGCACACTGCTTATTGGAAAACTGTTGTTGTCTTGGAGCTCCAGACAGGAATACTTGAAGCTGTACCATAGAGGATGATCACAAGAAGGCTTACTGTTTCCACAGCTGCTGCTTGGGAGATCAAGTGGTGATGCAAAGGTGGAATAATGAGGATGTGGTGTTGCTCTGGTTCTCCATTCCTTTTGCCTGGTGAGACAGCCTCATAATAGGACATCTGACTGTGTAGCAGCACTGTGGCCCCGTGGCTGCATCATGGCCATGGCTCTCTGTCAGCATTTTAGAAAACATCTGCTATTTCTAAATCACTATGATAAGTGATTTAAAAAAGCCTTTTCAAGTAGCTATACTGTCCATTCCAGAAAACAAAAAAAAAAGAAATTATGCCAATTGTCTGGATTTCGCACAAAATTGTTGAGATTTATTTATCTTGTGTATTACCTCTTCTGAAAAGCAAAACTCTAACCTCAAATACAAACAGTCAAATAGTAGATGGTTATATTTCATACTGCTTCATTTTCAAACTCAAGAAAAGTTTTATACCTGGTTCTCTTTATAAGAAGTAAAATTTAGTTTGTGTGGATTTCTTTCTTCATAGTGTTCTACCTCTTTACACTTTTTTTGCAATCACTTTTTTCCCCCACTCTTCCATATATGCAAAATTGCATTGCCTTCACTGTTCCACACAGGTTTTCTCAATGGAAGTGATCTCTGAGGAGCTGATGAGGCCAAAAAAAAAAAAAAAAGACAGGGACTTTAACTTGAAATCAACAAGGTTAGTTGAGAAAACAAGTGTGTTCATTGAAGTTTAAGGTCTGTTTTAGTTTCCCTACCTTTTCAGTGGAGTTGGATGTATTATTGGATGATTATCCTTTAGTATTATTGGATGGTGTGGGAGCGAAGTATATTTCAGTCCCAGAGATACATTTTGCTTAAGTTGTTCAATATTGTACAGTTGCTTTTGGTCATAGAGAGGTAATTTGCTTTCTTTGACATAAATCCAAGAAAACCTCTTTGTCACTTTTCTCAGCTACTTCCCAGTGGGCAGTTTTTCAGCCTTTTTGTACTGAGTTCATGATTCTGGGGTTTGATTTTTATTTTTTTAATTTCCTTTTGAAAGTTCTTAAAGTGGTGTCTTATTTTTCAACATGCCAAAATTGCTGAGAAATAACTTTTTAAGGACTAACAGGAGGTAAGAAGGGCAAAAGACAACTAGGAAAGGAGAGTCCTACCTCATTGCAACACTTGTCCAGATCTGGAAGTGCGTGGAAGCAGCTGTGTTTTCCTAAAAGACCTACCTCTGCTTTTGCTGCCAGCATCCATGGATTTATGGCACTTGGATCTGTCAGCCTTCCTTATCAGGACTTCAGATCCCTGCCAGCAGAGAGGAAAAGGCTATGTGGAGTTAAACCCTCTGTTAGTGAAGTATTTAGTTCAGATGAGCCTGTGCGTGTCAGAGCTGCCCTGGAATCCTTTTTTTTTTTTTTTGCCTGCTTGTGACCCTGGGTGCCTTGGGGAGCTGCCACTGCCAGGCTGGGTGCCCAGTCCCTACCTCTCCACAGGGCTGGGGACAGCCTGGCCTGTCTGCCACCTGGGAATAGCACAGCAGTTTGCACCTCAGACTTAGTGGTGACATTGCCACAGAAAATTTATTCCTATCCATGGAACAGGCTGCCCGTGGTGAACTTCTGTGGAAGCCCAGGGAGAATTGAAAAGCAGGAAAAGGGAAACAATGAGCACTGCACTTGCAGTATCACTTCATTCTTATTGGGCTGAGTTTGAAATTTTATAGAAATGCTGAAAAAGTGAAGTCAAGGTTGAGCTGGTGAGGTCAGACGTAGGAGCCTGAGGCACAGTGCACAGGGTGTGGCTGTCAAGGGACAGCTGGATTAAGGGATGGCAGCACTGCCTGGTGATGAAGGAAAAAATGTGAGAAGCAGCCCTGAGAGCCCCAAACACAGGGCCAGGGAGAGCAGGATTCCTCTGCAGCTCCCGGTGAAAGTGTGCTGGGACAAAGATTCCCTGGCAGCCTGTGGACAGGACCATAGCAGAGCAAATCCTCCCATGGCATCCATGGAGGGTCCCCACAGGAATATTTTTATCCCAAAGAACTGCGGCCAGTGGGAGGGTCCCATGCTGGAGCAAGGGAAAAGTGTGAGGAGGAAGAAGCAGCAAAGAGGAGCCTGGGACAGATCTTCAGATGCTGTCCGAGCTGCTCCACCTCAGGGAGGGTGGAGGTAGAGGAGCCAAGAATGAGGGAGCAGATGAGCAATGACGAGGAGAAAGTGTTTTGTTTTGGTCTTTTTTCTCATTTTGTAGCTCTAGTTTATTTGGTAATAAATTAATTTTCCCCAGGAACAGTCTATTTTTTGTGATACTAATTTCTAAATGATCTCTGTGTTTGTCTCGACCCAGGGGCTTTTCCATCTTATCTTCTCCACTGGTGAGAAGGGGGAATGAGGGCAGCTGGCCAAGGTCGCCTCATCAGGAAGTTCAAATCCATATGTGCTCTTGAGGGTATTTAGCACAAGGGTTTAATTTCAGTTGATTTCCTATTAAAGCATTTTCATAATTTGTGTGTTCAAATGTGGCGTATCTATCTGTGAGATCAGCAAAATGTAAGGGATGTTTTATTTAAAATTTTGAAGAAGCTCTTGAACAATACATACTTCTTCAACTAAGGCATGGAAAAGGTCATTCAGTTCTAGAGTGCCATGCCAGTTAAAGTTCCTTCAACAGAAGCAACTAGTGTGTTTTCATAGCTAATTCCAATGAGATAAATTAATATTTGGCAAATGGAGAGAACTTGATGTGGTAAATAGTAAGCTTCTGGAGAGGTTTGAAATAAATATTGTAATAAAAAATATGTTGAGAGTTGTCCTAGAGTGTCTCCATTTACAGAGAACAGATGGCATGGAGATTATTAATGGCACGCAAAGCTTTTTACCTCTTGGTCATGAGTTTGAACTGCCACGAGGCTGGACATGATTGAAAGTTGTGGCCATCTGTCTAATGGCCTACATGAAATGAGTTAGTTGTCTAAATCCAGTTACTAAAGAGCATCACCTTCTCATCATCATGTGAATAGCATAAAAAATAGCAGTTTTTGTCTTTAATCAGTTTGCCTTTTGAAGAGGAAATTGCTTTCAAAAATAGCCAAATCTCCTATGGTTTGCAAATTTATTTTTGGCATAATGTAAATTTGCTTTGTTCTTCCACAGATATGTGACTGAACACATTAATTTAAAGTATCCGGGTTTTAAGTAAATATATTGATGTGCTGGTTTATTATGTTGAAAGAGGCATTTTATTTCTGTTGGCAGCTGCCAAGAGTCTTAATCTGACTCTGATCCCACAGTTATGCCACTGCAGTACCTTTGCTGTGCTCTGTCTCCACACAGATGGAATGTTCCAGAGGTTTTAAGACCAATTTTATTAATTTTCTACTTAACTTTCTGGCTCTCTAAAACTCAGAATGATATTAGCAAACTCTGTACTTGGTTCACCTTGGAAAGCAAATGTTGCAATTTTTCTTTTGAACACTTGAATGATGTCAAACAAATAAAACCTTTTATTCTCAGCAGATGTTTGTAAGAAAGCCTGATATAAAAATCTGAGCCTTTTGATTCTTTAGCTTTTTAGATCATAGACTTAATTTGCAGACAGGAAAAATTCATAAATGGGGGAAAAATACTGCCTTGAGAAGAAAAGAAACAAAAAAACCTTTGCACCCCTAACTGTTGTCTTTGATGTGCTTACTGTCTGCACTGTTGAGAAGAATTTTTACACAGAGCTGGAAAATTTATTAAGATACTTGACATATTTCATTATAAATAGCTTTTGGAAAGGGTTGAAATGCTGACTGCTTTCTTTTAGAGCATTATAAAAACACAACAGGTCATGCTGAGGATTCCTATGTTCTGTCTGGAATGCTAATAAGCATGGGAAAGGAATCAATGGACTTCACTACTCATGTGCATCAGTCCTTATATGTTTTTCCTGTTCTTTAGTGACCTGCTTCTTAGCAGGTTAGCACATAGTGAAGGAAAGAAGTTATAAGAGGATAGGAAGATTAACCTAAATCCACTTTATCATAGCCAGATGCTTTTATTTCACTGAAAATATTTGTGAGTAGTTGTTTTACTTCTGTTACTTTAATGAGTGAAAAACATAACTGAACTCAATAGATATAATCCCAAGTAAATTTTTCTTTTACAGTTTGATCCTAGCTAACTTGTGCTTTTTCACTCTCATTAAGATAATTTTGTAAAATATGTGTAGCATACTGGTTTCAGCTCATAAATTGGTGCATGCACTGGCTTTGCATAGATGGAAGGAATTCTGAAATAACCAGATTTTCTGCACCCTCAGTGTCTTCTCTTATTTAGAGATTAACTTGTAGCATATCCAGTGAAAGGGAGGCTTTTCTGGTGTGCTGAATAACATTTCAGATAATACTGTACATTCTGTAGCCACTCTGCATTATGAAGAATAGGGGGAGAGCTGGGGATGAACTTGCTTATATCATCAAAACTACAATTGTTGCTGGACAAGACATGGTGAAGCAAGGGGCAATTGAATGTTTCCCCTGATAAGTTGAAATGCTGATTTCAAAGTTAATGTTACTCCAGGTGGAGAAGAGCACTGATTACAACCTAGGGAGAGTGAAAGCTTTTTGCAGTCTGAAACCCCTTTTCTCTATTTGTTCTTTTGGTCATAAGTCAGTCAAAAAAAACTCCAAAATCAATGAGAGAGGAGTTTGCTGAAGTTATAACAAAACCCTGCTAAAATGCTGTTAGTTATATCCATCCACTGCTTCCTCTGAAACCATTCTGAATGTTCAAGATGATGGAGAGGCAAAATACTATTTATTTGTTCTGAAGTAATAGACTTGGTAGCTGCAGCACCATGAAAGGGAAACAAAGGAAATAGTTGATTTTTATACTGAATGAAAGCCTGTGATGTCACTGTCTTCTTTCTCTGTCATGATGCCCATGGTCAGAGATGATGTTGGCAGGTGTTTTCCTAGTGGTTAATGTACTGCAGGTTTTACTCTGGAATTAACATGAGAGGGAGATTTCTTGGAGGACATCCTCCTCTCAACTCCAGAAGCATCAGTGAAATAGCCTTGACAGGACACTTCTTCCCTAGTCCATAACAAAATAAACCCCGTGTTAACTGCCTAGATCTAGTATTGTTAGTACATTTAGTTTTAATTATCTGTTTGCAGATCAAGTCTAGATGCTTTTCAAATGTTTGTTTTTAGTGGTTATTGATGGAGTTACGGGCTCTGTTACGGATTTAGTGAAATTTTGGCACGGTATGCGGAAGTGGAACACTCTGAGGAAAGGCAAATCTTAAAGGCTTCATTTGATTTGAGCACGGTGCTAATAATGCCAGGGTTGTGAGTTTGAGCCCTGTATGGGCCATTCCCTTAACAGTTGGACTTGATGATCCTTGTGGGTCTTTTCCAGCGTGGAATATTCTGTGATTTGTTACAGGTAAACCCAAGTGTGTGTG
The DNA here is from genome assembly GCA_013399835.1 of Leptocoma aspasia. Taxonomy (NCBI): domain Eukaryota; kingdom Metazoa; phylum Chordata; class Aves; order Passeriformes; family Nectariniidae; genus Leptocoma; species Leptocoma aspasia. The sequence continues at coordinate 1,489,472 of VXAX01001637.1, forward strand.
TGTGTGTGTGTGCTCACTTCTCTTTGTTTACCCCTCCTGACTAGAACGGTGCAAGCAGAGTTTCCCTGTGATCATGTGCAGGATTTCTTTAACTTGGCACTGACAAAGCTGTGTGTCAGTGAGAACCAGCTGTTTGAGTTTGCAGGAAGAAAACGCGTGTCATTATCTGGGAATGTTTTATGAGGCTTCTGCAGCAGCGTTCCGCGGTGCCAGCCAGCGCTGTGCTGAGCTCCGTGCTGTCTGCAGCCTTGCTGCTGTTCTGCAGCTGCTGAAACTGTCAGGCTTTAAACACACCCAAACTTTATCTGCTGTTGGGATTGAAATAACACGCTTCTGTTGTTGCAGATAGAATATTGGCCATTAATATGCAAGCAGATACCCGGTTATTATTTGTCCTGCTGTTTTCGATTCAGGCAGGCTGTCAGTGCTGGGATTGGAAACAAGCTCCGTGGTGTGAAAGGTCTCTCTGATTTGTGAGCAGCTCTGACATGCACACTGACTTTCTAAGGCTTCTTCAGTCATTAGGCAGTGTTAAATGTATTGCTTTTCTGGTAATTTTCAGGGTGTTTAGAAATGAATTTTGCTACGGTATTTGAAATAATAGAGCTAATATCTTTGACGATGACTTGAAGTGTTGCAGTTTTTTTCAGGTGACTTATAAAAGTATGCTGATAATATAAACTAGGAACAATATAAGCTTCACAGGTAGTTGGAAAATACAATTGGGTTTTGGCTGAGTCTAAAAGTTACTTAATTAGAAGTAATGCAAGTTAATATTTTACAATTCCACGTGAGCTGTGTCTACAGAATTATCAGCTTCTGTAGAAATGACTGACTAGGTAATGCAGGAAATAGATGTTAGCTTATTAGAAACTACTAGCGGGGGAAAAATAACCATCTGATGCAAAGCAAAAATACTTAAGTCTTGGTCTAAAAAGCACTTGTAAAAGGTTTCCATGCGTTCTGCCTCATTTCCAGTCTTCAGCTGAACTAGATGCATGTGGGTTTTTTTCATGTTTTTTACTTTGTTCAGTGGCTTCACTGATGTTAAAACTTGTTTCCTTTGTGCCAGCAACAGATTCACTGGGTAACAGAACCAGCCTTGTACTTGTGTAAACATAGAACTAACTTTGTCCCTGTCAGAGGACTTTAGGCAAAGATAATTTTTCATTTTAAGGTCTTAAAATAATTTTTAAAAGAAATATTACTGTATTGGTTTAAAACAAATGTTTGATTTTTTTTTCTTGGTCAAGGATAAGAACTGTAGCTAATAAAGAATGTTTGTTGCTCCTCTGTCAGTCCTTGTCTTGGACAGAAATGCATATCTGACAGGATTTTCGAGGTTTGGGATATTTTTTGCTTAAATGCACAGCAAGATGTGAGTTTTATTTCCTGAAGAAAAGGTTGTTAATATATTCTATTTGGAAAGGAAGCTGATGTGGCACTGGCAGTCATTACAACTCAATCTACCCTTCTACACAGGAATCCTTGTAACGTTCCTCTGAGTAATTTTGTCCTGAAAGAGTAGTTTTGTGGCAGAAGTTTGTCATGGTTTATTACCACACTTTCACAGAAGCTTTAAGAGGGCATTTTGTGTATTTTGGGTTGATCCTGGATAATGACTGAGGCATCTGTCTCGGTGATTAAGCTTGCCAGACCTTCCTGCTAAAGTGTATTTGTACTATTGTGCTTTGCTGAGGAGATGGATTTGTTGGGATTTTCCAAGTTCTTTGGAATATGAGATCAAATAGATTGATAAATAATTTTGGAGCTGAGGCTCTGCTGGGTTTTCTGCAGCCCTTACTGAATTAATGGGAACTTTGTAAATTTTGAATTCCATGGAAGCAGGTAGGCTGCTATTCGAGAAGGATCTCTGCTGTTTGGGAACTACTCCCAAATGTGTCTAATGTTTAATTTTGAGTAGTGTGGAGTATTCATCTGCTGTAAGAATGCATTCAGGCTACAGACTTTCACAATTTGTGATGCTGTTTATGGTCCCCAGGTTGACCCTTAAAGAATTTTATTTTAAAGCAGAATTAAATAACATAATTTTCTTTCCTCTTGATGACTTCCATTCTTGTTAGAGCTGTGAAATGTAACCCTCTGCTAAGAGATGTTTGATGTTAATCTGCATTCTTGATCACAGCATTTACAGCATTCCCAAACTATTTATAGTCAGCAGATCTATTTATCACATTCTGAAGTGATTTTTTCCTTATCAAAGAGCTTCTTGAGGTTTTGTTGGAATCATCAGTAAGTGAAGCACTGAGATAGTGAGGAACATTAAGTTCTCTCCTAGCAAATATGTGTTAAGGTGTTACCTCATTTATATAAATGGTTCTTAAACAAATTTGGCTTACCATGGTGGGGTTGGCCCCATTTATCTTCTTACAGTTTCTGAATCATCTTTTGGCTTCAGAAGAAGCAGAATGTTAAATTTAGCAGTGAATATCTCCTGAAATGTGGTAAAATTCAAGTGATAAAAGACACCTTGGTTTTTTTTGTTCCTTTTTGTGGCTGCATTCTTTTTAAGCAGAATGTCCTCTAATTTTGGGATATATCACTACACAAGAGCATGAATGATGAGATGATTTCTTACTTCATTGACCTGAGGTGGTGTTTTTTCTTTTTAATTTTTATCCTTTGTGATACTGATTTTTTTTTTTCTTAATTAGTTCAGAAGCTGTTTTCTTCATAGAAGGCAGGTCTAACTCAGATGCTGAATGCTGTCTGATAATCTGATTTGATTTCTTTTGTTGCTCTCATAGTACTTAGTTAAATAGATATTTTTTTCTATTTTTTTTAATCCCAAAATAGATTTAAGCCTCAAGGAAAAAAAATTATGTCATTGCAGCTTTCTAGTTTAGAGAACTCATGAGTGGTGATCTGATATAGTTCATAAATCTATAAAGTATTACATTTGTCTAAATTTCATGTCATGAGATGGCATTGTGACAGAAGGTACACCTGCCTCTCTAGGCTGGTTCTGCATAACTACAGCATTTCTAATTCCAGTCCTCTGTGGGGAAAACGTTTCCATGACTATCCTGTTTCAAGCCTTGCAATGGGCAGCAGACATCTTTAGCTATCACCTTTGTATGGCTGGCATGTTTACATGTGTAAACAGTATTTTCCCCTGAAATATCAATTCCAAATGAATTTCAAAAGGAGCTAAATCATGTTGAAATTGGAAAGGAGTTATTTTGCTTATTTCTGTTGTGCTGTCTCTTGTTATGGACAAAAAGGAATTCACTATGTGTATACAGGGCCAAGAATTTACTGTTAGTCCTGATAATATTTTTTAACAGTCTCATAATCCAAACTACCTAATTAATACAGGAAAATCTCAAAAATAAATGCTGTCTTCATCTGTGGCCATGTAACCAGTAGACTACACATGTCAGAAAAGCAGCAGTAGATTTGGTTTTGGTGAGGTAAATGAATCTTCATCTTGCAGCTCTTTTAATGAGATTTATTTTGCAGTTGGTATGCTGCACTTATGGGCTGAGGCAGAGAGGATTGAGTGATTCTGGGTTCTGTTGAAAATTTATGAACATAACAAATGATGGCTTGTGCTACTGCATGTAGCAGCAGCCTGAGAGCTGCAGCTCAGTGCAGCAGCCATCCACATTTGGGGGCAGAGGAGAGCATGATGGAAATAAAGGACATCCAGACACAAATTGGATAGCTGCTCAGGTTCAGTCAGTCTGCACCCACAAAAACATAATTTGACAGAATTTCAGTGTGTGACTTATTAAGCAGATGCTATTTCATGGGACCACACCTTGTCTGGGTCAGTTTAAAGTAGAGTGTTTAGGTAAAAAAATTGTAGAAATGGTGTAGTTTTTTGGGTTTTTTTTTTGTTATGAATCTCTTTAACTTAACAAGGTTTGTGGTATGATGAAGAAATACTGTTTGGTCAACTGTAGAGACCTATCAATATAAAAGACAAGAAAGTGTTTATATTTTTTCTTTAAACCATCCAAAAAATAATTGAAACCTTTGCCAATGTATATTTCCGTTTATTCCTTGAAAGAGATTTGGCACAATGGGTTTAAATTATTTGGGGTGTTGTGCCCTAAGCTTGTTAGTTATGAAATTAATCAAACTTTGTCTAATTAATACCTTGACAGCTTTGGAAGCTACTTTTTTCAAGAAAGAATTAATAGAAGAGCGGGATCTGAATTTTGTTGTACCTCCATTGTTTAGGAGAATGATTTACTAACCTTGTGCAGGCCTTTCAAAAGCTTTATGCTTCCTGTCAGTTGTAACCCAGGTGGATCTGAATTTCTCTGCAGCTCACCAGGACTTAAAGGAACTTTGGAAAAGTGCTAGATCTTGCTAGTTCTCAAATATATTTCTGCACTAATATAAAAGAAGAGGAATATTTGTTTAATTTCAGTTTGGGCCTTTTTTCTTTCTTTTGAGTGTTTTGGGTTTTTTTCTTCCTATGGTGGTTTTTTGACTTTCCAAACCTGCATTTTATAGTATGACCATTCCCCAAAACCACTAATGCTCATGTGTGTTTATGTACAATAGTTGTGTTTTCAGCCCATAGTTAAAAAAAAAAAAAGAAAAAGTTCAATTCTACTACTGGACAAATAAGTATTAATAACAAAAGAAAAAAGCAGGAAATATGCAAATTCATTTCTGTAGTTATTAGCAATCATTTTCAAAAGGAATAAAATGGTCTGAAAAGGAGGGATCAGATGGCAGGAGCAGTGGTGTGAGCTGGGGAAGAAAATAAAGAGTTAAAATATGTTGAATTATGTGTGCTTCAGAAGAACAATATTCAGATGCACAGGTTACAGCTTCAATTTCTGAAGTAAAGATAAATTATGCAAACTGAAATAACAGGGATCAGCAGAGGAAATGCTAGGGTTTTTGAGCTATAAACAGTTCTCAAAATAAGGCTTGTGTATGAACTTTCCTGTAAGGGAACTATTGTTAAGGGTGGTATTATGCTGATTTGGAATTTATTTTTATAAAGCAGTGAGAAATACTTGCGGAGATCCAGACATGTGAAAGGATGGATAATGACCAGTATCTACCCAGACAGTGGCGTCACACTCTGAGCCTTAAAACTTAACAGGATCAGTGAGTGTGGATACTCAATTTGTAAAGGAGAGATGGCAAAGAGTATATAATATATAATTATTAGCTACACTTCTTGAAGCTCAGGGACACACTGGTTTTGTTGGCTGTTAGCCTGCAGCCATAGTTAAGGTGAGAGGAAGTACTCAGGATAGTTGAGGAATGCAGAGAAACTTCGTTTAGTCATCAGATAACATGCTCTGTGTAATTTGTACAACTGTGCTGCACTGAAAATCAGATCAGTGCTGCTGGCACCAGCCAGTCAGGCAAGTACAGAGAACACTGACAGAGCTGGTACTTGGAGGCAGCTGGTGACTTGCTGCTTCATCTGAAATTTAAGTGAGTCACACCAAGGAAAGTGTTGAGCATGTAATTCTGTGAAACAGCCTCTGATGATGGGCTGCAGCATGCTGGAGAGCAGCTTCACAGTAGCAGGTTCAGCGTTGTTTTACTGAACTAAAAATGACAAAAAACATCAGTCAGTCCAATTGCATAAAGTTAGCTTTCACAGCAAATGGTGGTTCTTAAAATCTCTGTAGAAGATTTTAGACCGTTTACTATTTAAATAATGGTTATAGGCTTAGTTGGCAGAGGATGCTCACATGAAAGCAGAAGACTCTGTTTGGCTGTGTTCTGTCTGATCAGACTTGTTACTAATAATTGGAGATGGTGAATTTCATTCTGGATAATTCAGTAAACAATGCTTCAAATGCCTCCCTGATGGGTTATTTGTTTTATTGACTAAAAATAAAAATGTTGACTGAATCTGGTTAGCAAAAGATTCTAAGATGCTTTACATATAACAAACAATATGCACAATTGTCTGATGATTGTTGCACAGCAAAAGTAGTGGTGTGCTTAAGGCTTAAGGTCAAAGTTGGAGTAAAGAACTTGTTTGTCTCATTTGGAAAAGGTGTGAAAGAGGTCATACTCTTCCTTTTTTGTGTGTGATTAGGTCATAATAAAAGATCACAGCTCAGATACTGGGTGGGGACTCTTCGTAAATTAACCACGCTGCTCGATATTATATCTTATATATATCTTATCTAGTATATAATCTTGAATTATTTCAATAAATTCTAAGCAGAAAGAAAGGATAGCTCATTTGATGTAATTAGTGACTACTGAGGAATGCTCACTGAAAAAGTTACTGTAGCACTACACCTACAGAAAATGTCTGGAACAATTGCCAGGATTGCAGATGTTTTGCTGTGAAAGAAATGAGCCTAATGAGAGACTTGTCTCAGCTGAGTGAAACAAAGGAAACTTCCCAGCAGGTAGCAATTGAGGCCAATAACAGGGTTAAAATGTGAGAGGCGTGTGGTAAGGTTTGCTGGGTGAAATGAACCAGTGCAGTCTATTTCTCATTTCTCTGTTTTCAAGTTTTAAAGTGTGATATAAAATTATTGGGTTTTGCTTATCCACTAGGAGAAGTAGTGTTTGTATGGATACAGTGAAGCATTAAGCACTGAAAGTAGTGTTAAAATTTAAAGAATATGGAGTTCTTAGGTATACCTTTTTTTCTGAGTTGATGTGACCACAATACCAGCCAGATCAGGAATATAATGTTACAGAGTTGTCAAAAAAGACACTATTATTCATTTCTCCCATTTCTTTTGGGGGTGTCCATAGTTTTTTTTTTCTCTTATATTGAGGTAATAGTAGGAAAATTTAACAGAGAGTGTCTTTAGTTCCAGTTATGTTGCCAGGTTGCACAAAAATAGAGGAAAAAAGGAAGCAGAAATGCAGAGATTCAATTCAACTTGAAGTTTTCCTTCAGCAACTCATCCCAGAGTTTTATCAAGAACTTTATCAAGCCAGCACAGTCCTTCCATATCTGCCTAGAGAAGAAGAATCCAGGTTATCTACCTTTATTTGGAAGATGGGAAAGTAGGGCTTGTTAAATATAGTTTTGACCTAAAGAGGTGTTATATTGTCATAGGTATCTTATACGTTCTGGTTTTTTTCCAGGGAACCAAAACAATAGGTCTGAAGTAGTCAGGATGACTTAAGTCTTCAAGGCCATACTTATATATTTAGGGAAGAGAGATTGCTGGACTTTCCTTTCAAACCAGCAACGTGTTTTGGAGTAATTCTCTACTCGCTTCAAAAAAAGAGCCTCTAAAACAGAAGGCAAGCAAGCTGACAAACTGTTTTCTTATGGCTCAAAATGAGTTACAGGGGTTTTTAGTTAGGTCAGACAAAGCTTTTTGGCCTGAAAATTGTGGTGGTTTTTTTTTTTCCAGATTAGGACAAATTGTTCTGTTTGTTGACAAGGACTAAGAAAGCAGCTAATGGGTGCACAAGGCTGCTTTTGCTTGGTGATTTGTGAATACTAGCCAACTACAGAAGCTGAAAATTGTTTACTTTTTTGATTTTTGCCTCATATAGGGAAGTTTGTGGTTGAAGCGGCACATCAGTCTGCATTTCACTTGAGACAGGAGGTGATGCTGATTTACAGCTTAAACTTTTCATCCTGCTTTGAGTTCCCAACTACCAGAGTACAGAAAACTTTGTAGCCCAGAGAGAGTATAACATGTCTGGACTGAGTCAGGCTTAAGGACCATATATAATCCTCTTGTTTCCAGCAGTGAACACAGTAGCCCAAGTATTTATGACACTGCCCTTAATATCCCTATCCTAATTTCATAAATTTCTAGAGCCAGATGTGGGGTTGTAATTTGCTACCCTCCTTTAACTGTTATTCCATGAACTTGCCTAGCCCCTAGTGTAATACTGAGCTTTCACTTATCTTTTGGCAAGGAGTACAGCGGGTTTATCTCCCATTGCAAGCAAACTGCTTCCTTTTGTTTTAAATTACAAATTCATTTTGCTAAGTACTTATATAACAGTGTAATAAGTACTTGTAACATGTAACATATTACAGTGTACAGTGATACTTAGCTGCTCTCTGTGTCACGGGTGACTGTGGAGAGTTGTAGTCATGGCTTTTAAATGCATTTGCTGCTGCTGCATGATTTTGTCATTGCTGTTGCTCATGGAGTTATTCCTGATATTTTTTCCCCCTGTATCCTTGTAGATGAGGTGATCAATACTTAGCACAGTATTCAAAATGCTGACAGACTGGGTTTAGACTATGGCCCAATGATGACATCTGCTTTGTTTTTTTTCTTTTTTTTCTAATAATCACTAGTATTTCATTTTTTAGGAGGAAAAAAAAAAAACAAAACAAAAAAATATTGGCTTTTTTTTTATAGCATTATCTAGCATTATACAAGAGCCTCATTCCTGAATGGAAATAGTCAATTTAGCCTCCAAAAGTGCAAAAATGAAGTTTAGGATTTTGGCCATGTGTATCACTACTGGTACTGAAATCCATGTACTGTTTCACTGGAAGTCACAAGGCCTCATTAAGAGAATTTGCAAGTCTTCATTTGCCCATTGTACTTACAATTCAAAGTAATAGCATTTGTTTGTCCCCCTTTTTCTAGATAATTTCTGTGTATTTAGGTTTACTGCTATCTATAAACTTTGCTTTTGGTTGAACTGAAAAACAAACTGGTTTTGGAGTTGTCAAGATGGTAATTGACAAACTATTTATGGCATGGGTCTCTGCCGATGATGTCAGATAAAACATATTCCCTTTTGTTTGTTAAAGTCCCTGAGGTTGTTTTTCCTGGTTGTTCCTGCTCAATATCAAGGTTTCTCTTTGTCCTTTATAGTAAGCTGCATTTCCTGGTTGTTTGCACTACGAAACTTTTTCCCCCGCTGTGTGTGAGCAGGTCTCCATCAACATAAGCCAGCTGCTTCACAGCACTACTATCAGTTGCAGATAAGTAAAGTCCTTTTCCAGGGACTCCTGGAAAAACCGTCTTTCTCTAGTTTCAAGTCATTACGTCTTTATTCAGCTTCTGTGAAGTTACACTGGAACCTCTGCATGATATTCTGTTCCTTTCTCCTCAGGCACAGTCTCTTTTTTGTTTGTTTTTTTTTTTTTTTTCCTTTACCTTGGAGATGTGTTAACTTAGTATCATAGTAGGAGCCTGGTCTGTGTTTTATGAACTCTGCCACCACAGGTAAATGAAGTTAGACAGAAAGGAGCAGCTGCCACTGAATGCAGGGGAAGCCTTGGAAGCCCTTCTGTAATCATGTGCATCAATAAGGATGCTTACTGTAGTTATGGGAACTGAGATTCTAATTTTATCTCTGTGGTGCCATTAGGCTTTCAGGTACAGTTAAAAAAAAAACAAAACTAAGTATCTTTTTCTTCTAATTCATTTCCTAAGAGATTGTGATTTGAATTATGACCAGTAACTACAGTGGGAGATGTGTTTTATTTTCCTGCACTCTCTTGGTTTTGGGCGTTGGCTTTTTACTTGATCTGAATGCTTAAATGTTATTAGGATTCCTGAAAGATGCCACATGTTTTTGTAAAGAAATTCAGCCATATATGAGCTGCATGTTGAACAGAGGAAGCAGTTGGGACTGGAGTGAGGCTGCATTTTTTTGATGTTTGAAGTCAGATTAGGTGGTGGGGTGCTCTGCATTTGGGTGAGGAAATGGGCCTGTTGTGCTCAGCTGAAGTGGGAAGTAGGGAACATAATATAGAAGGGAGTAAGCTGCTAGGAATTGAACCAAGATGATCAGGGAGTGATAATCTTCATTAGGAGATGCAGATGCAAAAGGTCTTGAACTGCTTGAAGAATCTGGAAGTGAATCCAAAATTCCTGAGTTGCAGACTTGGTCAGGTGTTGGCAAGTAGCCATGAAATCCACTAAGAGCAAGCATGTGCTCCATTTCTCTCTTGCTGGTTCACACAGCTGCTGCAGGTTATAATCTTTTGTCAGCTAGGACTGTCAGCATTCATGTGACTTCTTCAATTTTAATTTGCCCCCCATTCTCCCTGTGAGTATGTATTATAATTGTCTTTAATTACATGTTCACACACTGTCTTTCCTTGGATTCTTACTCAATTTAATGGGTGGTATTTGGAGAATGAGAGCTGTACAGTTAATGAAGCTGTTGTCTCTAGGGTTTCTGCTGTAGCTTGGTGCAGGAATAAAGTCATGTAGTAAATGAAACAGATGAATTAGGGAGAAGAAAAATAACAGTCTTCCAATGTAAATCATTCCAGAAGATCACTTTTCTCATGGCTTCCAATTCTGAAGTTGTTTAAACCAGTTTTTCATATGTCTCCAAAGCACTGCTTATAACAGTGACTTCAATATCTTGTCACTTCCATGGAAGGTGTCTTGGAGTGGCTTTCCAGACACACCAGCACAGGAAGAAGGACTTGAGTTACCTCACTAGATATCTGAAGGAAAAAAATCCTTTGAACTCACAGCTACAGATGGTGCTGTGTTGTGCCAGGGATCACAAACTTGTGGGATGCTGATGAAGCCACATCCTACTTCAAGAGGGAAGGGGGCTTAAGAGATTTCTAAACCAGAACTGTGTGGCCACTTTTTTTTTTTTTCCTCCTGTCATTTCTGAGGGAAACTTGAGAGAGTACCCCATCCTGTTCTAGGCTGGTTTGTCTCACTGTCCTTGCTGTTTTTTCATATATATGCAGTTCATACAAACCTGTTCACTACCCTGTTTATTCAATAATAGAGGGTATTTGATGCCTTTGTACTCCGTGTGAAGTAAGTATATCTACAAGAGAATGGCATGAAAGCTAAATGGTGGCTAGAATGACTCTTGTCAGTGACAGCATATGAACTACGTTTGCACGATAAAACCAGTTCTATTTATGTACTGAAAATAGATTTCTTGATATCCCTTTGGCGTTTTGTGGTAGTTGTGCTTTTCTGCCAAAATGTTAGGTTTAGAAGTGCACAAGGCTAGCCAGCACCATTCCTTGGCTCTAATTGTGGAACCAAAACACTGACAGTCTAGAGCCCGCGTTCTTCAGCATGGATCCGATCACTCTGGGGCTTTCTGGCTGTAGGACACTTGTTACCCTGTGGGGATTCTCAGTTCAGTCTTCGAGACCAGAGATAATTTCTCCCAAGCTGAGTCTGGGAAACTTAGAGAAAAGAATTAAAACAATTACTATCTTATCCCTTGCACCTGGTGTTGTGCGAGATGTTTCCAAGAAGGAGTTGTTCCCTGTTTAACCAATAGTGCAAGAGGAGTCTCCTGAAGACCAATCAGGTCTTAGGTTCACAGGGCTTTCTATAAGAGTGTGATATTCTATTAATAAATGCCTTTATGCTTTTATACCTTTGGAGTCAGGGGGTCTATGTCACCTCTTTTCATTGTCCCTAAACTCAGCGACAATATTACCCTGGCTTGGAGTCATGCCATGCCACATGGAAACCCAATACCGTTCCTCACCATCCGTGTCTGACACTGGCTGAATTGAATCCAGCTGTGACTTGGCTGACATCCCAGCATGAGGAGGAATGTGAAACAAGAGTGGGCTGTAAGCATCGCCTGTTGTCAAATGACGTTGCATTTAAACTAGTCACAGTGATTTTTTTTGTTTTGTTTTGTTTTTTTGGTCACATTTTTTAAATTATACTTTTAAACAGTGTGTGGAAAAGTACCTTGTAGCTAACCAAGCACTTGTTAAATCTCCCTGAATCACCTTCACAAAAGCCTTTTCTCTGGCAAATTTTTAATCACCAAACATTGTTAGAAACAGTAGTACATTTGTACCAATGCATGTTGAGTGTTCATAACCTAAAAAAAGTTAAATCCAGGAAGAGGTTTGCTATGAACACTGAAAATAAGTTCTCTTCGGTGTTTGTATGTGGGGTTAGCTGGTGATTGTGAGGTTAGAGAAACTTTAATGGGCCACTGTAAACATCTTCTCCAATATTAACTGTGATGTTTTATTTTCCCAATCTTGGAAAAAAGTTATAGCAACATCTGGCTTTACCTAATGGGAATTTTTGGTAAAAACAAATCATAAATAAATGAAATGTTTGTAGAGTGCTGAGATACGTTGATGAAGATGGATAAACGCGAGTGCTTAATTCAGAGAAAGACAGTTAATTTTCAATAAATGATTTATAGGAATACATTTAATGATGAGGAGAATTCTAAGGTAATACTTCATCTACTTTATGGTCTGAACTTTCAAGGTTTTCTTATGTAATAGTCTTCTATTTTTAATAGTCTTAATGTGTTATATGTAACACATGTAGGTGTAAGCCTTTCAAAGAACTTTTGCTCTAAATTTGAGCTTAAAAAGCAAAAAAAACGATGGGTAGTTAGGCTTGGTGATATGCATTTATTGTAAAAGGAATATTAGCAGAATGTATACATTTTTTATGGTATCGTATACTTTTCTTTTTCATATAATTTAGAGGAGAAGTAAATAGCCCCTCTCCCCCTTGTAGTTGAAAAACTGGGTAAATTTTGCTTGCAAATTTTCTTTTAAATTATTTTATTTATGTAAAATTCCCAACTATTTTTAACAAAGTTGGAACTTTTGTTTCTAGGATCATTAGTTCCATGTTAATAGCATGTTAATATTCTTCGTGTTAATAGCACATGAAGAATAAAAGCAATAAAACAGAATGTGAATTTTAATATATTTACACTGATTCCAGTTGCTCAATTATTAGGGGGTTTAGAATTCTTGAGAATGACCTTTAGTTGAGTTGTTAACCAGTTCTGTGCAGTTTTCTTCTAATTAAATGAAGAGCACTTACAAGCTGATATTTCAAAGTGTGAAAAAATCAAAGCTAACCTTTCACCTTGTTTTAGGTTTATTTTTTTATCATTAATGATTTTTTGCTTTTCTCAAATTGCCTTCTGAATCACTGGCTTTATTTCAAAGTGATAATACCATTGCGTATCGACAAACTGATCTCAACAGAGTTGGTGTTAACCTGCTCTTTGTTAAAAGTTTGAGGAAAATGAATGGAGTAAAGGAAGGGGCTGTGGTATTTTGTGAAATGGAGCTTTTTTTAAGGAAGGAGCTGTATTTTTGCTAGGATTTCCCTGTTTTCCCCCCACAAACAGGAATGTGTTTGCACGCCCTGCGAAATATACGCGCGACAAAGATGGCTGTGCTCAAACTTTGTGCCTTTGCTGAAAAAATTGTCTGTAAAAGAGAATTCGCAAGGATTGCTTGTAGTTTAGCTTTTTTTAGCACAGTTAGCCCATTTCAGTTCAAGTAACTGGAAGCTCTGGCCACAGTAACCACGCTGTGTTCCTGCAGGTCCTCTGTGAAGTTGGTGGCATGGGGCATCAGCAGTCCTGTGCCTGCACGAGCATTTCCAGCTGGAGTTTTCAAACATCTTATCCTCATTAGCACAGCGCTCTCTGATGCAGTTCCTGAGGAGATGGAAAGGGATATTTGTAATTTTCCTCAGTCACACATGTATATTAGGCTCTGTATTTTAATTTTTCTTCAAGGCTCTCCCAGAGAAAAAGTGCCTTGCATTTTGTAGCTGTCCAAGGTAGCCTCATCTGAAGGTGTGCTGGTTTTCCAAACCCTAGATATTTATGGGGAGAAAGCAAGTTTATTATATATTCTTTAACTCAGAATCACGTGCTGGCCTTTTTTTGGTCTGTCATGTCTTTTTCAGGCTGAAGAATCATAGTTTTTCAGGCTGAAGAATCATAGTTATTTATTCTATAGAAATATTTTGGTACCTTGTTAGTCTGAAATATATTTCCAGCTCAGCTGCTGGAAGAACAAACTCTCAGTTAAGATACATCTTTGGCTGGTTCAGATTTCAAGTACAAGTAGGGGAAAATGAGATTTAAGGCTTACCAATGCCTTTTAGCTGTCAGAAAAATATATTTGTAATTTCTTTTTCTTTCACACATGCCATTCAGGATATTACTGTGGACTCTAAGCCTTATCCACTGTGAGCCAGATCTAATGTGGTAAGACTGGGTCTTCAGAGTTTGACTTGACCACAGTAACAGATTGGAAACAAGACTGTTATTTTTGATCTGGAGCTTAGTTTAACCTTGTTGCTTTACCACCTGTGAAAGACTGAATTTGCCACTCAGTACATTTGCCTTCCTTGGCTAAAGGTTTCTGGGATCAACATATGTCATTCAGAGCCCTCCACAGGAGTCAGCATCTATTAAGCATTAAAGTCCATAACAATCAGTATTTTTTCTGAAAAAACTATTACTGTACTTAAATGCACAATAGCATTTGGTTTGTGATATTTTAGGAGAAGTTAGAGCACAAAATATGAGACTGAAGTGCTTTGTGATTCTGAAAAGAAGGTAGACATAGACACTATAGTGCTTTTCCTTTTGAGTAGCAAGTAAACAGAAAGGAAGGTCAAGGCAGTAAAGATGTGACCACATTTTGCACTTCAAATACCAGTATAGTTGCTAGTGATTTTTTTTTCCTAGAGTTGTAAGATGAAACTTAAGAAAACATTTCTGAAATTATTCTTAATCTCTGTACCACCGTTGTTGGCATGTTGCTTTCCATTTCATAGTTTGCATTAGGACCAACAATTCATAAAAGTAAACTATTTTCAAGTCCAACGTTTGCAAGGCCTCTGAACTGTTAGAAAATCAGATAAATGTTGCAGTCTAACAGGACAAAAAAGAGGTTTTAAGTTTCCATGCAAACTTGAGCTTTCTGGCTCTCCTGTGTTGCATTAACATTTTACTATCCAGGTATTTGACAGAGGTTAAGTGTTCAGCAGAGCCTCATATCCATGTAGCATTTGTTGAACTATGAGGTTGTATCTCTTCTCAGCCACCTCTTCCTTCTAAACATCAGTGTAAAGATTGATACTGGGAAGATTTATGTGCGAAACAAAATTTATACAACATTAGGAATCAACTTTGAGGCAGGCCGGTAATTTTCAGTAATCAATCTGCTTTTAAAAATCAAACTGTAATATTTCTTCTATTAAAATTCTTTGGTTTTGTAACGTTTTTGTCATGACTGTTATGCTCTGAAATAATTTCAATGTTCAAAATTATTTTAGTGAATCTACAATTGAGCAAGTCAAATTTATCTCTTGTCCTGCAAACCAATTATGGTAAATTACAGTCATTCAGAACCTAAAAACTGTAATAACTCTGACAGAATTATGAGCAAACTAATGGGTCATGTATTATCTGATAAGTTTGCTTTCATTGAAAATGAATATATACTCAGCTATTTTTCCTTCTAACTCAAGAATGGCTGTTAAACCAAAAAAAACTTGAAAGATAGCCTGCTATATTGCTTTAATACAGTTCTACCTCATACTGTGCTAATAAAGATCTATTAGATTGGAATAATATTTCACCACTAACAGAACTGACCAAGTTAATTTTTATTTCAATGGAGCACTTGTTAACACTTCATAGTTTTCTGTCAGCCTGGATAATAATACCCAAGGGGCAAAAAATATCACCCAATTTTACTGTTGCTGAAGAGATTGTTTGTATTAAAGACTCTTCTCACCATTTGAAGTTGTCTTCCTCACCATAAAGGAGAGGACATTTTTGTTTAGTAACTTTGCAGGGTGTATCTGTGGAGTGAACTATCAACAACAAAGCAGTCCTCATGGAGATACTAGGGGGTTATTCCCTTAAAATTTGGCAAATGAAACTATCATTGTGTTTCTGGATAAATTAAAAAATACATGTATTGATATCAGGTATGAATGATTCTTTTTTTTTTAATACAGCAACTGTAGTAATTGCATGCAAATCTAGATATGCATTCTCTAACACTGGTTTGGTTTCTGTACAAAAAGCTGAAAGACAAATAATTTGGGTTCTGAGTAATGTCTGTGTTTTTATCCATGTTAATTTTTGGGTTATGGGATTTCCTAGATGCGTATTGGTCTGTTTCTTGCTCTAAAATTCAAAAGTCTTTCTTAAATCTGTGATGCCTTCAGATACATTTCAGAGAAACCTGTTGCTTCTTTGATCAATATATCTGATCTAATTTGAACTTTAGGTTTGGGCTTTGTGTTTGTGTGCCTAGGAGGGGAAGAACATCAGTTGTCTCTAGCTAGAGGCAGTTTTGAGAAAGGTTTTTAATAAGGTAATCAATTGATGTGATCAACCAGCCTAATCTATAAAATCTCAGGGAGATGGAAGAGGCTTTTTTTAGTACAGGATAGCTAACAGAAGGGTTCAAAAAGATCAGCCTACGTGATTAATATCATTAAGTGCCAGGAGAATCTAAGCCTCAGTCTGCCAAGGAAAGAGGAGGCTGAAGGCTGTTACTTCTGCTGAACTTAATCCAAGGGGACTTGAGGCAGGGTGATAGAATTTGGAGTTGTTAATAATTTTTAAATTCAATTTATGAGACAGCAGGAACCTAAATAAAGGGTAGAGGGAGACATGAAGATGTAAGCAATCAAAATACTTTCTATTCTTCCAAATTACTGGAAGAAATCCATTACTTGGAAGGACCAAAATACTGGGTGTGGAATAATATCCAAACAGTGCTTGAAACTGAGGTGTCTCACCATCACCTCACTTGTAAGAGCAGGTACAGAGGAAATGCAAAGCCTGGTTATTATTAATTGTGGCATTGAGACATCCAGCTTGGCAATGTGGTGTGGTGCTGGAGGTGGCAGTGCCAGGTTAACGGTTGGGCTGCCATTAAAGGCCTTTCCCAATGTGATAATTCTGTGTATTGTTGATAGAAACTCACTGACATACTCAGTTGGTCAAGATGAGGGAAAGAAAAACGCCTCTTAGGAAAGGTAAATTTTAAGAGATGCAAGGCCTGTGGCGAAAAGGTCTTTGGTAAAATGCTTGTATTTATCAGCTGGGCTCTCTTTGGTACTGTCTCATCTGACCTCAGTTAGCTTAGGCAGAGGGATTCTCTGCTACAGCTGCTTTTGGAGTTCAATTTTGCTCAAAGTTCTCTTTCTCCTTTTTTTTTTTTTCTTTGTTTATGTTGTGATTTAAGTGTT
>VXAX01001637.1:1506452-1535509 GCA_013399835.1 Leptocoma aspasia
TGGGTTGGTTTTTTTTTTGTATTCTTTTGGGTTGGGTTTTTTTTTGTATTCTGTTGCTCTTCAATACTAGGGCTCTTGAACAACTATGATGTGTGTAAATGAATATATATTTGAGGTGCTCTGATTTGTGATTAATAACTTTTTTCTTCCCCTTGGTTTTGTGTGACAAAGTAACCTATATCAATGCCACATTGTAGTAAAGCTTTTGATATCAGTCTGCATTTTTTTTAATCACACTGGTGCTTTTTTATTAGCATTAGTTGTTAATGATGTTTGTGGGAAAAAAAATCAAGAAAATTAGAGTTTAGCTGGTATTAATATTAAAGATTTGTCATAAATGCATTGTAAAAAACCATGTTACAGACCACTTTCATAAGAGATTTTATTTTTGAAAGAGAAAATGAAACGGGCAAAATTTCAAAATTGGTAAATTCAATCTCCAAATAAATATGAAACACCAAATTTACCTGTGGGTAAGTTCTTTCTTGCTGACAATTGGATATTTTCAATGGCTTGCTGATTACACTGGAAATTAATTTGACTGTAACATTAAGATAACTCTGTAACTTTTTGTTGCAATGATGATGAAGCACTACCTTAGTCATTATTTAGTCATTCCAGTAATTATTGTTAGGTAATATTCTGTATGTAGTGCATGAAATTCATAATGTAGGTTATAGTGAAGGAGCAAGGGTGGGTTTTTTTTTTTTTTTTCTTTTTTGTCTTTGTTTCCATTCTTCAAGAGTTTGTTTAATTCACTGAATAAAATACCTTAAAGTGGCATTTCTAGTTATTGACGCTTATAGGTTATTACTTTTTGGGAATTAATTTTCCTTCACAAAGGAAACAAATACTAAATGCTAAGCTAAGTTGCAAAATGGGTCTTGAGTTTCATTGGCAAATAATTTACTGAAGTGTCTGCAAAAAATTTAGTCCTCAAATACAGTGTAAGCTGTAGGAGAATATAAGCTTTGTTTCTTTTTCTGTCCTTTAAAGGAAGGCAGGAGGAATCTATTGCTGAAGATGGGTTTTTAAAAGGATGAGTAGGTGAAGTGACCAGAATCCTGCTGCTGTAGGGACCAGGGGCTATAATGAAAATATATCAATATATTAAACAGGTGATAGCAGATATAAAGAAAAAATTAGGCTTTAAAGGGCCCTTGCCAACTCAGACTCTTAGATTTGGCTGTTTAGAATAGTGCAAGCTTGTGTTATCTCATGATGAAAACACTGCATAATTGAAGGACAACTGAAGAAGGTGAAGATATAAGAAATAATAATAAAATAATTAATTGGATAGGAAGAATTAAAATTATTAACTAAGGGCTTAGGGTTTTTTAATGGAAATTATTTCAAGTTCTTGAGAAGAACAAGAATATAAATGCCTACACAGTATCAATGTTATACATGTGTTTTTGTGTTTTAGTTAATTTAATTGCTAAATTCATTCAGAGTCCTTTATTTCATATTTTTGGGAGACTGGTTGAAGTATCCTACATAATGTAATTATTTCCCCACTCTATTATTACTATATTTATTTCCTTCTATCTATATGCATAAATAGCTAGATAACCATTAACTTGACCTTTTTCTTTGTGGTGAAGAAGCTAAGATAATATTCCAAGCTAGGAGTAAGAATCTGGCTGTCTAAATTCAAAGTCCATCCACTGGTGGTTGATGCCATCCCTGTCAGTGTTTGAGGCATTTGGAAAATGCCCTTAATAATGTATTTTAATGTTTGGTCACCCTGAACTGGTCAGGCAGTTGGACTAGGGGGTCCCTTCCAGCTGCAGCATTCTTTTCTATTCCAATTATCACTGTTATTCTCTAACTCACAGGCTGAGAACAACATTGTTATGGGCCATGAATTACCTGTAAAACCAGAAGGGGATGCACAAATGTGCTGACATGCATCAAAACGTGTCAGGCTTGCTTAGTTTTCTTGCTTACCTTATTCACAGTGTGTTTATCAGTGCTGATGTCATTGTGTTTGACTTAAAATGACAAACAATGTCATTATTGAACTGTTTTTTTCAATCAGAACTGCTTGCTTAGTGTTAATGTAGCTTATGGTCACTTTTTCCTCAAGCTGTCTTTTTTCTGGAATCTAAAAATCCTTAATTGCAGTAACAAAAGGCATACTTGAAAATGGAAGAATCTCACTGAGAGCAGGTAACAAATACAGATTTTGTTTTCTTTTAGTTTAAAATAGAAAGTGAACAAGTCTAAGATGCCTACAGAAAAAGCTTACTTTAGAGCGGAAGTGTAGAACTTTATGCCCACACTAGATCAATCCATACAGTCAGAATCTCTATTAAGTCCCACTACAATCTACAAGTGGAATATTCTTTCTTTTATTAGTCTCTTCTGTTTGACTGTAAGCTGTTTTACTTTTTATACATGGCTGTTTTTCAGCAAATCCTTTCTGATACCATGGACCCAATTACATTTTCCTAGACTTCTTATACTCTTGTTTCTTTTCAGAAGTCTTTCGTATTTTTAGAGGTAAATTAGCATTAAATTTCAGTTATTATTTTGATGATTAAATAGTTTTATTTAGTCCAAGAATTTCTATTTTAAATATTCCTTTGCTGTTCTTGCTACTCCTGAGAACACTATGCAGCCTATCAGTAGTTGATTATTTCTTGTCTCACCTTGAAGTAAGTATTACTCTTTTTGTGTGATTCAATAATGAGTTAGGACATTTTGCATTCAAAGGCAAAGAGGAAAAGCTTTTCAGCAATGATTCTGTTGAGTCTTGTTTTTTGTAGTAATTTGCTGAAGTTTTGCAGGACTTTGGTATTTCAAGTTCCTGGCATCATTCTTACCCTTCTAGGTGTGTGCCATTGACTGGATAAATATTCCCAATAAAGTTTGGTATGTGGATAAAGTTTGGTATGTGGATAAATCTTTCTCTTTATGTAAAATATTTTCAGTTTATGGTGTTAAGAGCTTCACACTAACTGTCTTTGGTCAGATCTGCTATGAAGCAGAAACACTGATGCACTTCAAATGGATACTTCAGTGGGAGTTTAAAGCAATTGTGCAAGACATTAAGATCTAGATTACACCAAAATGCTGATCATAACATTGTAGTAAAACTATATTCTAATTGCCACAATAAAAACAGCTTCTGTTAGTCAACCACAAAGTATTTTTAGAGAAAAGAAAGATGCACATTTAAAGAAAGCCAAGTCCCAGGAGAGATTATGTGCATATAGAAAGGAGATCTAATCTTTTTCCTGGAGAACAGTAGATATGGTGTTTTGCAATAAACAGGAACACTAATGTTTAGTGCTTTTCATAGTTGATTTACAATAGTTAAAAAACTGTAGAAAAAGACCATGACTGTGTTTTGTTGGTTTGTTTTTTTTTTTGTGTGTTAATCTTCTTTAATTTTAAGAACCAAGGTATCATTCTGTAAACATGGAAAATACTGTATTCACTGGGTTCTTTGCTCCTCATCTGAACAGCTTTTTTTTTTTTTTTAAGCAAGTCACCTACCCAAGTAGCTTTTTATTTCTCTAGAAGATGGCAAAAGATTCAAGGTCTCATGGCAAAGAGAAAGAATGGTTGCTGCTAATTGGCTGCATGAAACAGTTTTACTGAAAGATTCTTCTATGAAAAAGCTGATGCCTCCTCCTGTGAACATTTGGTTACCTGGAAAAATGCCCGTTCTTTGCACTTAAGGCTGCAAAAACTGCAAATATATTTAATTACCCATTGACAGCATCTAATGGCTATGCTAATATGATTAGTGAGAATTTGAAAGTTTTAGTGGTTTTTTAATGCTTTTTTGGCAGGGTTTTTGGGCTGGTGACTCACATGCTGTGACTGCGTTACTTTTCTTTGGTTTCTTTGGTTTGGATTCCTTGAGAGGTCTCTGGCATACACAATTTCAATGCTGTTGGATTTTTTCAGATCCCCTTTCCACGTGTGTTTTTCACAGCTAACAGTGTGATGTGACCTCTGATTCCTGCACGTGCTGGTGCTGACACTGTTTGGGTTTCTCCTAGGCTGATCTTGAATCTCAAGGATTCTGCATAGGTAGCAAATCTCTCTGGAGTATGAAGTGTGTATTATTAGCCAACAAAGCATGTTTGTCTGCAAAGTCCTGACACTTTTGCACAGTCAGCTGTTTTATTTTTTTCCTTTGACCTGTCTCTCCACTATGCTTTAAAAAGAGGAGGTTAGAACACAAAACTGCTGGGTAGCACTGCCTTTGTGAAACTCGCTTTGTAGGTTTATTTTTTGCACTGTTTTGTTGCATTTTATATTGGCTTGCTTTTAGATCAGTTTGAATGGACCTAGACCATTGTTGGTAGCCTGCAAAGCATTCCCATGGAGCACAAGTCCTGTGTGGAAGGCTCTCACATCATGTCAGCACAACGTTGGTCTGTATTTACTGCCCCATGGAGGCAGGTGATTATCTGGGGCATGGCCTTGGTCATGGGATTTTCAGGTCAGAATTGTTGTGTGTGACCCTGGATGTGGTTACATGATAACCAGATGCAGAATGAGTCCTTCCAAGAAGCCCATTGGAAAGAAAATTCTGTTTCTGAAACAATGGAGGTATTTTGGTAGTTTTGTGAGGGTTACTCGTGTATTTTTACCTGGTATTTGTGTTACAGGAGATCTTAAACTCAGGCTGTTTGCTTTAATCCAAATATTCACTATAATTTCTGTACTCTGTCCTGAACTTCTGGTTGGTTTTACATGGGAATTAAGGTATTACAGGGAAAACATGCTGAAAATAAGGCTGTGTTAATCTGATGCATAGTCTTCCTCCTCCTAAATTCCTGGTTTTTGCTCCAAAGCAACTCTTAGTGTGTTATCTTACATACACTCATGTTTCTTATTCAGAGACCTATTTCTTATGTCCATATTGTCATTGACCTGACTTTAAGAACAATTGTGAGGCTTGTTGTAACGAGGCAAAGCAAGTACAAGCCCTGTAGGCCACATTTTGGTAGGGTTGTCAGCTGCTGTTGTGCTTCAAAACAGATGTTGCTTCGGCAGGCAGCTCTTCTGAAAGAAATGCCTTTAAAAATGGAAGTAAAATGAAGTGCTTGGAGTGGGGGGAAAAAAAAAAAAAAGAAACACTAAGCTCAATACAGTTATGATGAGATTGCCTGAGAGCACTGGGAGGAAGCCAGGCATAAAAATTAAATGCCTATCTGCTTTTTGTCTTGGAGAAATATCTTAAAAGCCGGTGTGCTAGAAATGACCAGAAAAATGGCCCAGAACTGCATTCTTCCTAGGAAAGAGCTGCTGTTCTGAAGCTCTGTTAAATTGTATCTTCTGTCATGGCTCAGCTGAAGTTCTGAATGTGTCAAGTGTACTCGGCTTCCTTGGTTCTCAGCCTCCCACAAATGTTCCCTGCCTTGTGCAGAACAGTGACTTCTTCAGAGAAACAAGATTTTCTGGGTGACTTTGTACAGACCTCAAGCTGATATTATTTAATTACGTATAAATATAACTAGACAAAGAACTTACAGTACTTCAGGAACATCTTATCAAGCTGCTTTTTGTAAGCATTGCTTTAGTTTTGTGGATTCAAAGAAATCAATTGTTACTCATCTATAATATACCTCAAAAAATCATCTTGTTACATGGCTTTACACTGTATGTCCAGGTGAACAGACCTTACATTTCTTCTTGGTCTAGAGCAAATGTAAACAATTTTCAGCTTCTTGCAACTATATCTGTTTCATAAAGAATGCATCTGAATTCTTCTGTAGTCCTGTACTTCTGTATATGGGAAATTTCAGTTGCTCTTTTCTGCAATGTACTCTGCAGACAATATAAAGCAAAGATGGACATTATAGTCCATTTATGTATGGAATTTCTACATCCAAACTGGATATAACTCAGTTTTTCTGCCTAACACATGTGCTGGGTATGAGTACTACCAGAGCATTTCAGGTTCCTAATTCTTAGTTGGACTTCCATTGTCCATGATGCGTGAGTTGGAATTGCCAGGGAGATCACAGTATGGGGAATGTATCCAGATTACTTAAAAAAAATTGTACAAAACATGTTCCACACATTACATTGAAATCCAAGGTAATAGTTAGCACAAAGGCTTTACTTCAAAAGAAACTACAAAAAAGAAATTAAAAAAAAAAGGAAAGCAACAACAAAAAAACCCCAAACAAAACAACAAAAAACCTGGGTAAATTAGTTTGGTTCTGGCTAAATTAGTTTGGTTTTTGGTGAAGGTGTTTTTTTTTTTTTTTTTGATTTTGTCTTGGTTTGGGAGTGTCATTTTGCTAGTGTTTTTTTTTAAGTGTGAGGGGTTTCTATGTGTGCTTTTTTTGGTTTTGGTTTTTTTTTTTTTTTTCCTTTGAAAGGCGCACTTCAAGTTTACTTCTTGCTTTTCTAATGAGCTGTAGTTCATGAAAAGAAAATTAGTACCAGGGTAATGCCCCAGCATTGAAGAGACAGAGGGAAGACCCAGTCTACATAAAAAAAAAAACCAAACCCTTTTATCTGTTGAATATACTCTAAAAGTTTGTTATAACACCCTGCTTAAGCATACTTGTATTTACCTGAGAAGCATCAGATGTGCTGTGAGATGTAGGGAGTGCTTAAAGGTTATTACCTTGAAAAGAGGAGGAGAGGGAAGCAAGCAGCAGAGTGATGGGCAGGGTTTTCATAGACTCAGTGGATGCAGTACTAGAGCAGCACAATGGGAGTTGTGGTGATCTCATGAAGTCTCAGGAAGA
The DNA here is from genome assembly GCA_013399835.1 of Leptocoma aspasia. Lineage (NCBI taxonomy): Eukaryota > Metazoa > Chordata > Aves > Passeriformes > Nectariniidae > Leptocoma > Leptocoma aspasia. The sequence continues at coordinate 1,513,181 of VXAX01001637.1, forward strand.
TCACTCCTAGGTAGATGAGGAGGAAAGTGTACAAATCTTTCGTGAAGACCAGCTCTAAACAGAGATTTAGAGAAATTCTGTCTCCAGTTCGGAAGCTTTTGTGAATATTGGGTTTTATAATCCCATGAGAATTTGTAATAAAAATTAATGGGGAGAAGACATCATCAGCTGCTTCTGTTGGTAATGGTTGGCCATAATATCTACCTGAGTATATGCAAATTGCTTCATTCAGGGACTGCTTAGTATTGTAAAGTGCCCACAAATATGAACATGTATAAGAGAATTCCTCCCTTACTTTGGTGACTGATGAAAAAAAAAAAAATTATTACTGTGTGAAATGTGTGATGGTGGCTGCTAAGATTTATCCAGTGCTCAGCATAAATCCTGAATTGGTCAATTACACTGTAAAAATTTCCATGCTAAAGATATTTTGAGGTTCTTACTCCATAAATTAGGGTACTAGAACATAGAAAACAGTCTAATTTTTTTTTCTAGTTCCTGAAAATAGGCAGAAGTCTAATGTATTTCCTTTAATAAGTTTTTAGTTTTTAAATTGATTTTTTTTTAGCAAAATCTGCAAGGTAAATTACCTTACTACAGTAGACTCAAACACCACTTTAGGTATTGAAAGGATTGCTATATGTTGTGTGGGCAACTTGGATGCAAGAAGTAGCAAAACAGCTTAAACATTTTTTGAGTAAGAATGAGCTTCAGATTTTCTAAAGAAAGCAAGTCTAAGGAAATCTCCATTTAGAATATTTTTGTAGTTTGCTTGGTTTTTGATGATGGTGTGTTGTGGGTTTTTTGCTGTTGTTGGCTTTTTGGGGGTGGGGGGGGGGCATTGGAGATTTTTGATTGTTTTCTGTTGGTTTCTTGTTTGATTGGGTTTTTTTTATTTTAGTTTGAATTATACTACATTTTTCCAATTCTATGTAGTCTGTAAGCTCTAGATTGTCTCTTCTGGCCAAACTAGACATTACAATGAATGGGAAGAAATAGTGAAATAGAGACACTCTCCTGTCTCTATCCTGCTGAAAAGTGGGGCTGGCAGTTTTTAAGTAATTTCCTAGCAGAGTTAGACTGTCCTTGCTCCTATCCCTTTCCAGCATTTATTTTTATTTTTTCAGCTTTCAAAATTTAGTACATTCTGAGGTTTTATTTTCCTGTTTCAATAATGAAGTAATCAAGTGAATTCTTTAACATGAGTATTGTAGATGAGGACTAAAATTAGTAATTTTTGAGAACTATTACACTGTTAAAATTAACAAATACTAGTATAATGCTTGTAATTTTTAAGTATTATCAGTCTCACAAGTTTTCACTTGAAAAGAGTTAGTCTTGCAGTATTTAAGTTTTGAGAAGCTGCAAAAGACCCCAGAAGCACTGTAGTAAATGTGTGAATAAACATGTGAAGGAGTTCGAATATATGCTTAATTAAATTCTTTTACTTTATATTCATAGAGAGGATTTGTCAACGTTAATTAGTTCATTTGCAAGACAGTCAAATTGGCAAATTATTCCTTTCTTTTTATAGGGTCAGATGTTAAAGTAAAAATAGGTGGGGGAAACCTGAGACTGTAGCCTAGTTTAGCAGACCTGGTGTCAAGTCCTGGTTTTGTGCATTTACTGTTAGGCCATAGCCCTGTATATTTTCCATGCTGTGAATTGTTTTGATAATGACCTAATGACTGGAAAACTTTCCTTGTTTTTTTTCTAAGTAAGAAGTTGAAAATAGAGGTTAGTTCTGATAAGCTGAAAAAATAAGCAGCACCGTTTCCTCATTCAGTGCACACTTCATGGGACATTTGTACCAAANGTTGCTATGAACATATTATAAGTTTCTCTGTGTGTAAGCTTTCTAATCATTTTCCCATGGGAGAACATCTTTTTGCTGTCTTTTACTCTGTATAAGCTTTCTGTAAACAAAATATCTGTGTCTGTTCTTCAAAGACATGAAATTAGTTAGCTTCCTCTTACCTATGAGGAGACAGAACTAAAATTACTTTATCTTTCTGATATTGTAAACTAGACGCACACATTCGCTGGACGAAGCAGCAGCAAGAGCACGGAGAATGCTCCCTGCTAAGCAGATATAGAAAAATACTAGAATTATGGAGTCATTTTAATAAATCATTTTAGCCTTCTGAAATTGTCATCAAGAGCCTTTTCTTCTATGTATAAACCACAACAATACTTTCTCACCATCTTTATTACTTTTTCTTTTTGTCTGGAAAGCAATGTTCTCAAATAGATCTCTTCCTTCCCCCCATAAACTCAATATTAAGTAAATAGCACAAGCACGTGTGAAAGGAATGTTGTGTTGCAGCTGTTTCTTCTTACTCAGTGATGTAGTTATTTCTGACCAGAGAAAATGAGATTAGTTAAGCAATACTATGCTTTCATTATCAGATCTGTTTTAATTTTGAATATGATGGTCATTTATCAACATCCCTTTTTTCAATAATAAAACCATGTTGCATATTTTTTTCAGGCTTGCTGAGAGTCTTAAACTGTTTATATACAATTATCAAAATAGTCCCCAGTTTTGAGACAAGGGGGAGATTAAGTGACTTGACCAAAGTGTCAGGCTAAGTATCTGCTAACAGCAAGCTCCTCTCTTGGACACTATATGCCCTTTCTTAATTTAATGCATGTAAATACCAGTTTATTACTAGAGATGAGCTCAGAATACCGGGAAAGAAAATCCCCCATACAGAAAATGAAGATGTGCATTTCTGTGCTCTCAGTGCTTTAAAAGGAGGGATGAAAAGAGGCAGTGCATTCTGTAATCAGACAGCAGATGGTGTTTTTATACACAGGTGAAAAGGTGTAAAAGTTTTTGTCTAAAACTTTTAGAGAAAGTGATAGGCTTGCTTTTCAGAGCTCAAACCTGTGAGACACAGTGACTTGTAGGGCCAGGGCTGTTGAGTGCCACCACTCAGAGCTGTTCAGGCTTGGGAAAGCCTTTTCTTGCCTGGCACCCCAGGGTAGATCTAGCTGTTAATTAGGTAATTATGAACTATCAGGTTTTCTGCCCACTGCACAGGCAGAAAATGAAAGTGGCCAGTAGCAGGTTACATAGCATCAGCAAAGGCAAGTTAAAAGCCAGTTAAAAGAATTTTTGACCTTTGGATAGGTCAGAGTAGGGTGGGAAAAGAGAAGGAGCCAGAATGAGCAAGAGAAAAATGGATGGGCTGCCATGTGGTTACTGGGCCCTCAGACTGAGGGGAGAGGTGGTGGTGGAGTCTTGCTCTGCTCTGGGACTGGGCTGTGATAAATATATAATTGGCCAAGTATGTTGGTTTTTTTTTTTTTTTTTTTTTTATTTTAGTTTGAATTATACTACATTTTTCCAATTCTATGTAGTCTGTAAGCTCTAGATTGTCTCTTCTGGCCAAACTAGACATTACAATGAATGGGAAGAAATAGTGAAATAGAGACACTCTCCTGTCTCTATCCTGCTGAAAAGTGGGGCTGGCAGTTTTTAAGTAATTTCCTAGCAGAGTTAGACTGTCCTTGCTCCTATCCCTTTCCAGCATTTATTTTTATTTTTTCAGCTTTCAAAATTTAGTACATTCTGAGGTTTTATTTTCCTGTTTCAATAATGAAGTAATCAAGTGAATTCTTTAACATGAGTATTGTAGATGAGGACTAAAATTAGTAATTTTTGAGAACTATTACACTGTTAAAATTAACAAATACTAGTATAATGCTTGTAATTTTTAAGTATTATCAGTCTCACAAGTTTTCACTTGAAAAGAGTTAGTCTTGCAGTATTTAAGTTTTGAGAAGCTGCAAAAGACCCCAGAAGCACTGTAGTAAATGTGTGAATAAACATGTGAAGGAGTTCGAATATATGCTTAATTAAATTCTTTTACTTTATATTCATAGAGAGGATTTGTCAACGTTAATTAGTTCATTTGCAAGACAGTCAAATTGGCAAATTATTCCTTTCTTTTTATAGGGTCAGATGTTAAAGTAAAAATAGGTGGGGGAAACCTGAGACTGTAGCCTAGTTTAGCAGACCTGGTGTCAAGTCCTGGTTTTGTGCATTTACTGTTAGGCCATAGCCCTGTATATTTTCCATGCTGTGAATTGTTTTGATAATGACCTAATGACTGGAAAACTTTCCTTGTTTTTTTTCTAAGTAAGAAGTTGAAAATAGAGGTTAGTTCTGATAAGCTGAAAAAATAAGCAGCACCGTTTCCTCATTCAGTGCACACTTCATGGGACATTTGTACCAAAGTCATGGCATCAGATTAAGAAACTGTGAGGTAAGTTTATAACAAAAATAAGAGGAAACTGTTTCTTAGCTCATAGTTGTAAATCATTCATAGGCTGCTGGAGGGAAAGGAACGTGCCTCCTAATTTTTTTTTTTTTTTTCCCCATCCCATGATGTTTTTGAAGTGGGATAGAGTTCTAGGGGAAAGAAGAAACAACTTGTTTCATCCTTCATTTAAGGCTTAGCACATTTTTCCTTTAAATTAATTTGATATCCGTTAACATGTGTGTGTTAGTACAGATGGTGGTGTAATTTGCCTTCCTGCCTTTCAGTGAGCCAGCATGAAGTGTTCAGCTCAGAAGGAGCAGACCTAAGCTTGACTTGAGCTGCACTGAGTGCGTGGCTCCAGTCTGATAACCTAAACCAACCTTTTCCAAATCAGCTTTTGTACATTCCTGCTTTATGGGAATTTGCAGCGGTAGCTTTTGGATTTGGGGCAACAAACACTGTGAGGGTAGGTCAATTCCGTTCCTTTCTTGTTGCTATGAACATATTATAAGTTTCTCTGTGTGTAAGCTTTCTGATCATTTTCCCATGGGAGAACATCTTTTTGCTGTCTTTTACTCTGTATAAGCTTTCTGTAAACAAAATATCTGTGTCTGCTCTTCAAAGACATGAAATTAGTTAGCTTCCTCTTACCTATGAGGAGACAGAACTAAAATTACTTTATCTTTCTGATATTGTAAACTAGACGCACACATTGCCTGGACGAAGCAGCAGCAAGAGCACGGAGAATGCTCCCTGCTAAGCAGATATAGAAAAATACTAGAATTATGGAGTCATTTTAATAAATCATTTTAGCCTTCTGAAATTGTCATCAAGAGTCTTTTCTTCTATGTATAAACCACAACAATACTTTCTCACCATCTTTATTACTTTTTCTTTTTGTCTGGAAAGCAATGTTCTCAAATAGATCTCTTCCTTCCCCCCATAAACTCAATATTAAGTAAATAGCACAAGCACGTGTGAAAGGAATGTTGTGTTGCAGCTGTTTCTTCTTACTCAGTGATGTAGTTATTTCTGACCAGAGAAAATGAGATTAGTTAAGCAATACTATGCTTTCATTATCAGATCTGTTTTAATTTTGAATATGATGGTCATTTATCAACATCCCTTTTTTCAATAATAAAACCATGTTGCATATTTTTTTCAGGCTTGCTGAGAGTCTTAAACTGTTTATATACAATTATCAAAATAGTCCCCAGTTTTGAGACAAGGGGGAGATTAAGTGACTTGACCAAAGTGTCAGGCTAAGTATCTGCTAACAGCAAGCTCCTCTCTTGGACACTATATGCCCTTTCTTAATTTAATGCATGTAAATACCAGTTTATTACTAGAGATGAGCTCAGAATACCGGGAAAGAAAATCCCCCATACAGAAAATGAAGATGTGCATTTCTGTGCTCTCAGTGCTTTAAAAGGAGGGATGAAAAGAGGCAGTGCATTCTGTAATCAGACAGCAGATGGTGTTTTTATACACAGGTGAAAAGGTGTAAAAGTTTTTGTCTAAAACTTTTAGANTTTTGGTTGTTCCTTCCATCACTTTGGCCTGGATTGATATTCTTTATGTGAAACTATTTCCTGTCATTTACAGGAGTTCAGAGTGGACAAATCTGGTGGTTCTTTCTCGACTTCCAATTATAAAAATATGTTGAATATAAATGTACATAAAACAAATTAAGGGCCCTCAGTGTGATTGAAGAGTGCACTGCTGATTATAGTAAGTATTAGACGTGGATATTTTGGCTAGGAGGCCTCCTGAAATGAGATCTGCTGTGGGTTTGGCACTGCCACCTTCATGCACTGTGGTTCTGAACCCAGAAGGCTCACACAAGCATTCTCAAAATAACTGTAGGTCACAAAAACCTAAAACCATTCTACTGTTAGTGTATGTTTGGGGAGACCCAGCCCCTTTCCTTGGGTGCTGCTGGGCAATCCAGTGAGCTGCATCTCCAGGCTGTGCCATGCCGTCACTGCTGCTGTTTCCAATCCTGTCTGGACCTGAGGGTGCCCTGCCTGGGGATGCCTGGTGGAGCAGGATTGACTTCCAGCTCACACAGGGTCATGTCAGGTAGAGCTGGGCAAGGAGCCAAGCCATGCTGCATGCTGACAGAGCGTGGCTCTGCACTACTGCTGCCTGTCAACCTGTGACAGTGCTGCTGTTCCCGTGCCAAGGGATTTGGGTACTCCTTGAGCCCACGTCCACTCCTTCGCCTAGCTTGAGCAGAGCTGCTGTTTTATGTAGCTGTGACTGCTGAACCATGGCTCCTTCCAAGGAGGAAATCCTGGAGTATATATTATTTAGGGTTTAGTTGTTGTGTGTACGCTTGTTTGGCACCCTTTAATGTAAACCGGTGTTTCTCGTGCTCTCCAAAGGAAGAGCAGGACAAGTGCTTGTTGCTGCCTGGTATTATACCTGTAAATAAAATGATGTGTTTACACATGGAAGTGTCAACTTTCATGCTATAGCTTTAATATACTCTGTTTTATCTTGTGGCATTTTATTTGTTAGTGTTTTTCCCTTGTGTGTTTTTTTTTTTTTTTAATTTGTTTTGTTTGTTTCTTCTTTCAGGGGTTGTTTGTTTCAGTTGTTATTATTCTTTTCCCTTTTTTTGTTTGTTTTTTTTTAAGTCAAGTGCAGATGATGTTTCACTCTCTTGTGTCCTTTGCCATGAAGTCTTTAAGCTATAGCCAAAATGATTTTGTGTAACTTTTGTGAGATGGCAAAATTGTTGTCTTACGTACTTAACTAAGGAGGGGAAACAAGGGGTTATGATGGGGCACTGAGTTGCAGGGACCTCAGAAGAGCGTTGCCACAGGTACAAAAGCTGTTTGTACAACGTGGATGCTCTTGGGAGGCTCAGAGACTCTGGACAGCACAGTCAAAAATGGCATTTAGATGATAGGAATGAATGACTGGGAAGCAGATTTAAGAGGGCAGAGAAGGAACTCGCTGTTTGCTCCTTGGTTGTTTCTGACAAAATGAATTTGAAAATAATATCTGTTCCATAGGAAATCCTGTTTTTTGTCACTCAAATTCAGGGCAAAAATTTTGTTTACCACAGAAATAATACACCAATAATTTAGTTTCGGGCGTATTGAAGTTTGTTGCCTAACTGATGCTGTATCATTCTTATTTGATTTTGAAAAAAATCAAACCATTATAGATTGAAATACATGAAAATCCAAACAGAAAAACAGAAAAGTAAAGTTTTAGCAAACTGAAAAAAACCTTAGTCAAGTGTTCTGAAACTTAGAAAATGTTTTCAGACTATACCTGAACAAAAACAATTTTGATGAGAATACTTTTTTTGATGAAAAAGTATATAACTTTCTCTTACTGTTTTTAAGTCTTGCAGGCTGTATCATACAGAGATGAAAATGAGGTAGTTGAAACTGTTATCAGACACTTGTAGCTGGAAAGGTGGGAGGCTGAGATGGCATCCTGCTTCTGCCACATTTCCATGTTGCTGCTGAGCATCAGAGTACCCATTTAAAAAGGTACAGCAGTTCTTGTATGGCTCACAGTAGACATCAGCTCCATGTTTTAAAGGACCTGGCTTACGATGTTGAACTGAAATTTCCTTGTCACAGCAAGAGATTCAATGGATGACAATCAGGCTGCTTGTAGAGAAGTCCACAGAGTTAAGAGTTTGTATTTATATTTGTCTAAAACAGCTCGAGGTGAGGGAGTGCTTTTTTTGCCTAAGCAGCTTTTAAGGGATTAATGTAAGGAGATCTCCTGCAAAGCTGACTGGAGAATTGACACAGAAACAATCAGTTCTATGTTTGTGTTCTTTTGCATGGAGTTGTCATGTCAACAAAAGCAGTAAAACAGTCTTTCCAAACTTGTATAATCCCAGAGGAATGTACAGAAATTGTACGGTGTTGGTGATGCACTTAATGAAATAGGTGTATATGCAAATAGGAGGAGCAAGTTTGTATCCTTGCTGTAGATATAGCAAAAAAAGAAAAAAAAAATCCAGGCAAGACCAAAAATTCCTGTCTCTTGTTTCAAAACAAGTTTGTTTGTAGTAGAAGATATCTTTAGGCAACGGTGAAGAAAAATGCTTTAGAACTTTTCATAACAGATCAAACTTTAATTTGCAGAGTAGAGCTTCAGAATATATCTTGGGTTTTTTGTATGTATTTCTGTTGATATTGTTTGCCAGGATTCCTAATGGAATACATTGATGGGAAATAAACCATTGGGTAACACTCTGAGTGCTGTGCTGATCTGCCCATTCAGTGAGGTTTCATTAATGTTTCTGTGCTTAAATTTTAGGATAGAATTTTTGGTAACTGTCGTTATAATTGGTAGTTTAAAGATGACACATCTACTCATATAGAATCAGGGTATGTGATTTCAGGGTATGTGATGTAAGAGCAATCAGATACAAATGCAAAGAAATTAAAGCGCTCACAATTACTGGCTTCCTTGTAACTTTTTGCTGTAGGTATTGTATAAGCAAACAAATAAGATAATGTTGATAAACGAATGCTGCTTATGTCTTTTAGTCTTACCTAAGAGAAAAAAAAATAGAGGTAGAGGCTCATTTCCCTATTTTGAGAGCACATGTCAATTGTTCTGAGTCATTACCAAGGCTTTATGAAGCCCTATCAAAAAAAGAATCAAATCCCAAAAGTTGAAATATATTTCAAACATTGAAATGTGCCATAAATTAACACAGAGTCTTTAAAGTGATTCATTTCCATATGAGGCTTTTCAGTATGTTGGTTTCTGGGGGGTTTCATGGTAAATTGGTGTGCTCTGTGGTTGGATTTCTAGAATTTGTACTATGGGTGAGGAGAGTAGTATTAAGATAATAAATGATGTTTGTTTATATTCTTTAATTTCTCCTAACTTTAATAAACTAATATGTTTACCTAAAAAAAGGCAAGCTGCCAATCCTTACCAAGAACACGGTGATGTAGTATTTGTAATTTTTTTTATCAATCTCAAAAGATAAGTAAAGGTCAAAAAAATTGTTTTGCACTGAGAGTTATTTTTATTTATTATGTCATAGGCAGTTCTGTTCTTTCAATAAACTGTCCTTGATTTCAGTAGAGATTATACTCATTCCAGGAAAAAAAACTACACCACTGAAAAAACCCATTTGTATAAGTACATATAAAAGAAGTGGTGCTTTACTGTGTTTTCTCAATAATTAACCAATTTCCCCACTCTGAAGCAGAATGTTACTAAATCTTTCCCAGAACACTATTGAAAATATTTACACTCAGTGTATTGTTCATTTATATAGCTCTTGTTCATTCATGGACAATCTCTTAAGATTTAATTGCTATCTAATAATAAAAAACATTTTTGATCAGTTGATGGTTTATAAGTAAAGCTAACTTTTATTCTTTAGTTTTAGGTTGTATCAGGCAACTTAGGAAGCTCTTCAATAGACAGCAATTATTTTAAAGTTGTCTGTGGTTGTAGATTCCCTGAAGAAGAGGGTGTGTTAATCTCAGTCTCTTTGACTGCTTTATTTTTCTGTTCAGAAATTCAGTTTTGTGAGCATGTTTTTCTGAAATGTTCTGCTAATTCTGCAGAGATATTTTACTGATAATCCAAGTCCTCTTCCGAGCTTTTTTTTCTTTTTCGATGAGAAAACCTTGATTCTGAGCAGAGGTTTAACCTTCCAACATGGGAGCTGTTAAGTGATTCAGCCACAGTCTGACTTTTATTTTCTCAAGAGAAGTAAAACCCTTAGGTAAATAACAGGAATAGTAATAATATATTGGAAAAGCCCACTAATACTTTTGGATTTTTCTGAACCTTAATATTTTGAATAGCCTGGCCTTCAAACTGGTTTTCATACTGTCTAGCCATTATGAAATTCAAGAGTATTTATTCTGTGTATATAATTTTACATAGAAATACCTGCAAATTTTCAGTGTGATCGTCGCACTTCTTAAGTAAATTGGACCTTTAATTCAAGTTCCTGTTCACTGCCAAGTGCTGTTCTTCCTAAGAGATGTGGAGGTAGAAGAGAAAAAAGTTTGTACTAGGTCTTTTATTCCCTAGGATAGGCTGTATCAAAAGGATAGTTTTAGGTGTATTTTGCAAGTAAATGCTTTTAATTTATTAGCTTTCAGTTATTTTGCTTGTTCCACAGCCACACCTGTATTACCACAATCATCTTGAACGTGTAGGAAGCACTAATATTTTGTGTGCTTTGGTTTTCATCCTTTTAATTGTTTGCTAACTGAGTCCCAGTGCAAAATTGAGCAGGGCCATTGAATTGCAGTTAGGGTGTGACACATTTGTGGCCTTGTTGGTGACGCTGCTGAGGACATTGCACTGCCGGAGAAGTCAGGATAATGTCTTGTGATTCTGTTCAGGTGACCCATCAAGACGGAGGTGGTTGGACTCCTGTGACAGGAGTAAACATATTGTTTCTGCTTTACCTAAATTACATTATTATATATATTTATTATTATTACTGCATTGTTGTGTCTGAAAGTGGCAAATATATTGTAGCTGGATCCCCATCATGGGGGAAAGGACACTCACATCCTGGAAAAATGTGTTTTTTTGCAGAATCTTTGGAAGGAAGATTGTACTTTTACAGTGATTTTTTTTTTTTTTTCTTTTGCTACATTAGCAACTGAGCTTTCTGTTAAGAACAGAAACCTTAAGATATTTTTTCTCCTACTTTACTAGAATGTACTTGTCTGCTGGGAGGTTGAGGTTAACTTGATTTCTGACTTGAATTGAAAATCAATTCAACTACCCCTTAGTCATAATGCTATAAACTACATTTGAGAAGCTGATCTAGTGCTGAATTATATGTGAGTTTGTGCTGGGAATTGAGTCCTAGCTTCCTGAAATGGAAGTTTTCATACAGTGACAGGCTTTTTTCTCCCTTTTTTCTTTTAATAGCATCTGCCCTAATGAGAAGTAACTATAAATTATATTTTGCCAAAAGATGGAGGAAGTAGAATTTCTTGACTGTGCTTAGTTGCAGTTTGTGGGGTTTTAGTTGTTTTATGGTTTTGATTGTGTGGATTTTGCTTGCATAGATACAGCATAATACAATTTTTTTTTTTAATAGATGTGTGTGTGACTTGTCTGAGGGTCTTTTCATTAAGTGCTTGTGGTCATAAGCTCATAAAGACAAATTCAGTAAACATAGAAATCCTAAATGAAAGGATTTAGAAATTTAGATTAGATTAGAAATTTAGATTTAGATTCATTAGGATTTAGAAATCCTAAATGAAAGAATAATACTTGGTTGTTCATAGTACAGATATTTTTAATTTTGGGGGGGTTCTTGTTTTGATTATGTTCAAGCTTTGTGAAGGTGAATTTGTCAGAGGGTAGTTTTCCTGATGAGTTTTTTTCTTTAAGTTGTAAAACAGATCTAAAACAGATTGATTAGTTCTGTTGCTTTTTGTTCTTTCTCTAGTCTCATCTACCAATGACTCTGGAAGTGAAGTTTATGCAATTCAGCCATTTGAGTCCTTTCCCCTTCATGCCTTGCTTGGTTCTTTTGGTCACCTTGTGAACTGGAGTAAATTTGAGAGAAATTAAACACTCCCCTTAGTTTTAGCAGAGATCATAGTTGTTGGCTGTATTTTCTGCTGGCTAATTGCATCCATGATTCAACATGATTCAGCACATCTGTATTTTGAAGTTAACTGTGGCAGGCAGCTGGTGCTGCAGTTCAGGGTGTGGTGGTGGAACAGACAAGGATAGCATTGGGAGCTGGTGGGAATGAAGTTTGTTGAGGTGCAAGAGTTCAGAGAAGAAGTTGTTGGTTTTTTGAGTGGAAATACAGGGTTCAAACCCAGAGGAGGCTGAATTACTTCAGTTTGATTGCTCAGCTTGATGTTTTGTGCTTTACACTTGGGTGGAACTGTGGAGTACCTCTGGAGAAGTTAATAAGACTGGGTGACAGCAGACATCTTCTGGTTTGGGTACTCTTCAGAGAGTCTAATTTTTTATACATGTGTGGCAGTGAGAGGCACAGAGCATAAGCATGAATAGCATGGAGAGCTTTAAAGAGAGCAGTCTATTCCATTTGCTCTTTAATTGCATCATGTTTATATTAATATAAGTGAGTAACATTTATTGATGAAATGTGAACTTCATGGCAATCTTCAAGGATATGTTCTCAGTTTTATGCTTAAGTGTATTCACAGTCAGCTATGAATTTGATATATTGAATATGAATATTGAATATTATTTTCTGTTGATTTTTTTTTTTGTATTTGGGGAGAAGAGAAGAAAAATCTCAAGCATCGATGGAGTTTGCAGCCAAGTGCCTGGGTCTGACCTGTTTTTTTATTCTTGATTTCATCAAACTGTGACCTGGAAACTTCAAAGTTACCTCATAGATGATGGTGAACTCATGCTATTAAAAAAACCAACACAACAACTACAATATTATTGTTACATTTTGGTGCTGTTGAATCAATCTCTTTTGCTCTAATACGGTAGCTGTGACAGCCAGGAATTTGTTTTTGTTAAATATAGGTCTCATTACCACAAACTAAAGTGGGTACACATTCTGTGTTTGAAGGCATCAGAAGTTATGCGTGCGTGAACTACTGGTTTAGCATTTCTTTCCCAAAAAATCCCAAAAATCTACCAAATTGGCCAAAGCAAAAGACCAAGGGATCTTTTTTTTTTTAATTTTCATTTTCTGATGGCTGTGTTGTCTTGATTAAGTTTTTACTGCATCTCTTTCATGACCAGTTCTGTGCTATTGTTTGTGAATTTAATAGCAAGAGGTAAAAAAAACCCAAAACAACAAAACAGCTAGCCCAGATATGTTAAGATGATTTGCTTTTGCTTTGATCTAGTAAAGTCACTCTAATTTGATATGTTATAAATGAGGACAGTTTGGTCCCTATGACGAGGAAAAAGCCACTTGATCTTTTTTGGTTTCCCATCTGTTAAGGTGTGATTGCTGCCTTTTATCACCTGCAGGACGGTAGTATTTTAAATATGCCCTAAAACATGTGCCTGTAGAGTATTCTATGGACTTTTGTGATTTCAAGCACCATAAAAATGAAACTTAGTTTTAGTAGGTTTAAGAATGAGAATTAAATAGATTTATAATGTCTGCAACATATGATTAATTTAGAGCAGTGAGTAGTTTCAGTTTTTTAACTGGATTTCAGTACTCACTTGGCATAAACTGTGTATTATCCACCACTTCTGTAGACAAAATTTTGTTCAGCTACATGAAATACCAATATTAAAGCCAATTATTTCATCTTGCCCTTTCATGAGTTTGTTCATATTAGTAGAAAGCATAACTACATCTCACTATGTTTTTCAGGGTAAGAAAAGCCTTGATGAGGTAGTTTTAGACTTTTTTTTTTTCTTTGTGAGTTATTCAGGACTTTTTGGTCTCTTTTTCCATTGTCTTTGCATCTTCAATGAAACGGTGAAGTTCTATGGGCTTTAAAATTTTTTGTGTACACAGTTTTGATTGGAAAGCCCTTTCCCTTAATGAAATAAGAATAATAAAAAAAAGACAACTTATGATATGTTACTGTATATGCTTGCCTGATAACAAGAAATTGTATTGGCAGACAAACAGTGTAATGACTTTCTGCTTTATTACCTGTTTTGGCTCAGTAATGTTGATTCTATCCCCATGCAATCTACTTGATTATCTTTTTAGGACATAGAATAAACACAGAAAGCCATTTGCTATACAACTTTATAAGGGAACACTTGTGGTAGTGGTGTACAATATCACTTCAAGTACTGTTTACTGCATAAAGCACAAGATTTATTCTTTTAAATCTCATAGTAAGTAGAAAATGTAAGTGATTACAAAACTGCATCTTTATCCTACATCAGAAAGTGGCAAGTTCTAAAAAGACCAAATTTTAGGATTTCATTGTGCAGGATGTATTCTGAAATTTTAAAATAGTTTGTATGCAATATCTTGGTTTGAGCCTTTTTGGTAGAACTGAAATAACTGGCAGTGTTAGGTTTTTCTCAAGTTTACATGCTTTTAGAGGAGTTATGTTAAATATCTCTTTTACTTTTGTTAATGAAAAAATCATTCTTTCTTTTTTTTTTTTTTTTTTTTTAAGAATGGTATTCTCCTTTCTGCCAAACTTTAGAGCCTTCTAGGAATTGGAAGGAAGAAAGCAGTCTAGCCGAAGTAACATTTTCTTCTCTCATATGGTTCATATGAATTCTGATTCTTTTGTCCCAATTATCAGTGACAACCAATGACAACAGTAAAGTTAGGTTACCTTTTGGAAAGTGGTGGGGGTTCTTGTTGGTTTTTATTTTTTTATTTTTTTTCTTAAAAGAAAATGTAGGCTGTATTTTTTATTTTTTTTTTTAGGAATACTTAATTCATTCAAAATCCTCTTGAGCACAGTGTGCAGTTGTGTCCTCTTAATTACAAGAAAGAGTTGGTGAAATTAGAGAAAATGGGGTATTATTATCAAGGAGTAGCTGCCAATGAAGAGAGGAGCCTCAACATTTTAGTCTGAAGTGAGTGAGGGATAGGACTAAAGTTACTAAAAAAATAATTTAAGTGGTCAGACAAATGCAGAACTGATTGGGAAATAATGTCAGTACTAGGGACATCTGATGAAATGAGCAGAGATGTGTAAAAAAGGTGTGAAAAAAAGTATTTGTTTATACTGTTTTGTGACCTTCTGGAGGTTGCTGCCACAGGATGTTTGGGGAATATGGTACCAGTGTGTTCAAGAAATGATGAGATGAATTTGTGGGCAATGGGCACAGAGGGTTACCAGAAGGCCTAGGCAGGGGGATGTACCTTCTAGTACACCACAGAATCATTAACTTTGGAAAAGACCTCAGAGATGTAATCCAGCTTGTGACAACACCATGCATGTTAAGCCGTGTTGTGAAATGCTGTGTTTACTTGGGATTTGAACACTTCCAGGTGAGGAGTTGGGTATAAAAGACAGGAACCCTGGGTGGAGGTTAAATTGATGTGCTTTCACTGGTGCCCCCCTCTGCTGACAGAACTGGGGTAGCTAAGCTATTGGCTTGATCCAAGAGAGGATTTTTTAGCTAATAATGAATTCACAGCAGAACTTAGAGAATGAGACCCAGTTCTTCTGTCTATAATGGTACACAGAAGGCTTTTCAGCAGGAGGATGCGTGTTCTGTCATTTTGAATATTAAGACATCTCAGACTTTAAAGGAACATTGCTTATGTTTGGGAGCAAAATCTCTGAAACAAACCAAACCTGCTGTTGATTCAGTAGGAGACTTGCTAAACTTCTTTCCTAACAATCCTGCTTAGTAAGACTGGGGGACACCAGTTTGGGATTTTACAGTAGGCATTGCTGAAGTTCAAGTGTGGGGAGGTGAAATGACTTCTCTGTCTTTGCTTCTCCTATTTTGAGGCTTTGGTGTGTGAAAATCTTGGAAAAACCTTGGAACCCTGTAAGCTTTTATTTACCAGTACAGTAAACTAACCAGTGGGGGAAGACTGCTCTTCATAACCCCAAACTGCAGTTTTCTTACAGTACATGACATTTCCACCTTTTGGGTGTTTTGTGGTTTTTTTTTTTTTTTTTTTTTAAATAGAGGTGTTGTGGTTTCACCTCAGTCAGCTCACTTCCCCACCACTGGGATCAGGGAGAGAATCTGAAGTGTAAAAGCTGGAAAACTCATGGGTTGAGATAAAAGCAGTTGAATGGGGAGAGCCACAGCTTCACACACCAGCAGAACAAAACAAAGAATTGATTCCCCGCTTCCCGTGGTTGGGCAGGGGTTCAGCCACCTCCAGGAGAGCAGGGCCCCATCACACATGACAGTGACTTGGGCAGACGGATGTCATCACTCCAAATGTCCCCCACTTCCTCCTTCTTTCCCCAGCTGATATACTGAGCATGATGTCACATGGTCTGGAATATCCCTTTGGGTCACCTGGCCTGGCTGTGTCTCCTCCCAAAATCCCACACACCCCCAGCCTCCCTGCCAGCGTGGCAGTATGGAAAGCAGAGAAGGCCTTGGCTCTGTGCAAGCCGTGCTCAGAAATAACAAAAACATCTCTGGATTATCAAACCTGTGTTCAGCACAAATCCAAAACACAGCCCCATACCAGCCACTGTGAAGAAATCTAACTCTACCCATCTAAAACCAGCACATGAGGCCACATCTTTTTATGGGAATTATGAAGATAACAGCCCCTTTTTGTTTTCCCTTGCCTGTCAGATTAATTTTGGATGTATTCAAGCAGACCTGTTAGTTCCTCCGTCAAAGTGGAACCCAGGAGCTGCAGGAGAGGACAGAAAGAGTTCTTGCTGGGATGAATTAGCAGTAGGCTATTTATTGATTGATGCTTCCATGTGGTACCTTATTTAAGTTAAACTGCATCCATACTATTGTCTGCCAGTGTGGTGTTCAAGGCACTGACTAAATTGAACCACTTGAAGATATGTGGTTTGAGTTTATTAGCAGTATTTTACCTGAATATAAAAGGATTCTTGACTCAAATAGGCTTTGTTTGAGAAATTATGTAACTGTTTTGTTTGTAGAACAGCACATCCTATTTGACTTTATTTCCTTTCAGTGTCTTTTGAAAACCTTTTCAGGTGTTCAATAGGAACACAGCCAAATCCACACCAGACAGGAGCAGTAGTTGAGTGCACTTATACTTGTTGTGTGCAGTACATCAAATATAGAGGGAACATAACAATTTACTGTTGTATACAGTGATCTTTTTTTATATAATCGGCCTCTTCAATAATAACTTTTAATGTTGTGGTTTTTATAACTTAGAGTTTGCTGTACTATTCTTTTTATAAGTCTAATACTTGGTTCCCTGTAATTTCAAGAATTTGAAATTGCATGCTGTGTGGTAGGTTTTTTTGGTGTTCCTTTTTTATTTTTAACAAAACCCTGTTGTGTGAAGAAGTTATTAAAATTATGGATGTAGGTGTGATGTATTAGTGTTGCCCCTATTTGATTTAATGGCTCTTTCATATTCCAAGTGCCCTATAAAGGACAAAGATGGTTTTTGGAAGAGGATTTAATAATGCCAAATGTGGCCTCCATCCTTCTATTTGAGCCATGAGCCATTGGGGAGCAGAATTGACATCAGAGCTGTGGCAGGTGGCTGCTTGCATGGGTGTCACTGCAGAAATGGAGCCATAATGTTTATTCAATCTTCACTTTTTTTTGTATTACATGGGTTTATTTTTTATTTTAAGTCAAATGTAGTTTTTCAGTGTTCTGTGTCAGGCACTGTCAAAATCTATTGTACCTTAATGTAACACTTCACTCACTTAAAAGCAGCTTGCTTTGAGGACTAGATTTTTTTTTTTTTAATTGCATTAAATCATTCTAGAACACTACCACTACAGCACTAATGTGAACATTGACTTTGCATCTCCTTTTGTTTAATTTTACTTGAATTGATTTTGGATGACTTTTCCTTGCTGCTTCTTAACTCATGTTTCCTTTATGTTATATTTTTCCTCGTTTTGAGCTTCTTAATTTTCTATGAGTTGGTTTCATAACAGAGGCATTCAAAAGTGTTTCTAATTCTTTCTTCAGATTTACCACAGTTACCCTTAGTTGTGAAGGGAACTCACCAATAGGAAACTCTTTATTTCAGGCCTGGATTTTAAGACTTGGTTTCATGCAAAATAGAAAAGTAAGATTGCTTCTATCCATTCCTCATTTAAATATCCTCCAATATTTATCTCAAATAAAAGACCAAGGCGTGTTTGTGTCGCCGAGCAGGGAGTCATGTAGGCAGTCTGGGTGGGAGGTAACCTGTGTGTGCAGATATCCCAAAATGGGACTCTGGCTGTGGCCTTGGCAGGGGATTTTCTGTCTCTTCCAGAGGCATTCACTTTCAAACTGTGTGTGAATTGTAGACTTCAAGGGAGTGGTCAGTTACAGGGAGAACTGCTTTGATCTTTTTAACTGGAGGTTTTTTCCTCTGAATGCCACAATTCTGAAGATGAGGGGGAAAAGCGTTTCGTTGTGTGATAAAGTCAATTCCATTAGTGTTGAGACCTTGGGTATGTAGTAAAGCCTTAAGTCTGGATTGTGAAAAGAATGGGCATGACTCTGAGAACTCGAAAGAAAACTTACTGTTTGGTATTTTATAATTTTTCATCTAATCATGAAGTTAAACTACTGGGAAAACTGCAAAATTACCAGACTATGGCAATCTTAAAATATTATATTACTAATGCAGAAACAATTCACACTTGCTCAATGGGGTATTTTTTGAGTCATGTAACCCTTAAGCCTGGTTTTAGCGGTGGCTCCAACATGGACCTGCTGCTAGCCAAGGTCTAGTCCATCAGTGAGGGTAGCAACATCTCTAGGATAACATATTTAAGAAAAGAGAGGTAAAAAAAGAATGTTAAAAGTAAGCTTGATAATAAAATACTATAGTAATCGCAGTCTCCAGATTAGCTACTGTTATTACTTGAGGGAAACAAAAAAAAAAAAAACCTCATGGAGACATTATAGATAGTTGTCCAGAAACATCAATGTAGTGTTTAGCTCCTCTTACTGAATTTCAAAAGGGAAATGGAATCAAGAACAAGGGAGAAAAGATCAGTATGTCATTGGAAATTCATGAGCAACACTATCTTGGAAAGTCATAAATTAGAAATAGGGAAGTTGCACAGCAGGATAATGAAGATGTTAATTTTGGGAAGGTTTCCATTTCAGGTGCGATTAAACATACTGGTGTGCACTATGGCCTGGAAGAGAGGCAACTGAGAAGGGTGTAACAGTAGATGCAACTATGGAGTACATGGAAAAGGGGAACAAAGCAATTTTATTCACAAAAAAATATCTTAGCTGTGATAGAAAGAAAATCTCAGGCAACTGGCTTAAATTTACAAGTGTCTACTCACAAATTAAGCAACTACTGTGAACTTCACAGATTCAGAATACTGCAGTTGCCCAAAGACAAACTCAGAAAGCTATTACAGAAATTAACACACACATCTGCTTAATGACTACTCATACCAATTACATGTGTGTAACTGAACAGCAAGTTGTTGTGAGTGGGGATAATGCAGAGCCCTCTGTCTCAAAAGAACCTTGTGTTTTAGTTTATTTCTTCTTTGGGCACCTGTCAAGGCATGATTGAGAATGTGAATATTGGTTTTCAGCTGGTTGTATGTTCCTTGTAGAGGAAATTAGGCTACTTAAGCAGAATAACTGTTGCTCTGAATTCCCACTTCACCCATACTTTGACCACTTAGTACAGATTGTTAGCTATTCAAAAGCAAAATCTGCCCATTATTATACATTTGCAGTTTTTGTAGGACTGTGGTGCTTGAATTTTCTGTGCAGGAAAGCCAAGAAAGCTAAAGAAAAGTTATTAAACTCCCAAGGCAAAATAGTATATGAACAGCATCATTCAGTTGTAACCTGGTGAGCAGGACTGTCAGTCTTCAAAGTATTGCTTAATGAGCCTTAAAAGAAGTTGTTTTTCTTGTGCTAGATAAATCTTCAGTAGGTTTTACAGTTCTAAAGCATGTTGTAGTAAAAAGAAAAAATTGAAAACTTAATTTAGTAAGCAGATAAAACAATAATTTGCTCTAAGTTTGCCTCAAAAAATTGTCTGCTGGGTGAAAAAAGGTGCTTGGTTTCTATACCTTAGCTGACTGATATACAGTTGAAGGTTAATATAAATAGTGTAAGATTAACTGCTTTATCAGTCTTAGTTTTCGTAATTGTCTCTGCACCTTTCTCTGCACGAATTCCGCTCTACAAAGTATTTTCTCACTTGAAAGGTCACCAAGTTATCTGTGCACCAACTTCACTTCTTCAAGTGCTAAGAAAAAAACTAGAGAGCCCTTCAGTGAAAACACAACCTTGCTGTTGTGTGCTGGTGCAGAACACAGCTGTCAGCAGCAGCAAGCTCCCTTCCTGAGTGGGAACTTCAAGTATTGGCAGAGCATGGCTGTCTATAATCACTCATTTGTTTTCAATTTTATGTGTTTTAAAAATTATTATTTATTGATTTGTATATATCTTCTAGAGATCCTGAGAAGCCTCTTCTTGAATATAAAAGAATGGGTTTTTTTGTTCCTTTTATTGTTAATTTTTGTGATTTTATTGTAATTTTGGTGCACGTTTATAAAACCTAAAATATGAATATGAAAATCTGAATAACATTTCCCCTGCTAAGTGATCAGAAAAAGCCTAATAGAATGTAGAAACATTTTAAGGCTAGGAGTAAGGCATTAAGAATAAGTAGGTGGAGTGCTTTTTAAAATGTTTTAGTGTCTGTCTTGTTAGCTTGGGTTACTATGATAATGACAAGAAAATAGAAATAGAAGTGTGACTTTTTGAATTCTTGCAGCTCTGAGAAAAACTGTCCCTGTAAAGAAAAGAACTAAACTTTTTTTCATTGCAAATACTTTAAAACGTATTTGCCTTGTTGTAGGAGGGAACTTATGCAATTCAGTAGGATTCACAAAAAAATAAAATAAATTAAAATAAAACTTGCAGCCAAGTTCTTAGAATGCAGGGAGGAATAAATTAAAGGATTAGAGAATTTCACTGATTTTAAAGGTCTCCAAAGGGGTAAATGATCTTCCCAGTTTCAGTGGGCTTAAGATTTCATCTTCAGCCCTTATTACTGTGGCTATGTTTTAATAAATCAAACCTGTACTTATGTTGATGAAGTTCATTCTGGATTTTCAATATGATGAAAATCCCAATTTTTGCATACCTACTACTGGTAGCAGATGTCATTTGCTATACTATAGACAAGTTTGTTGTTGTTCTTTTTGGTCTCTTAAGCTAAAAACTGGAAAAAGGGAGAAAATTTAATAGGCTTATCAGAATGAAGAAATTATGTAACTGCATTTTGGTATGCATACAAATTCTCACTTATCACTGATGAGACTTTGTAGGTATTTTTAATATTCCTGCATTTCTGGAGATAGTGTTTTGTGGTTTTTTGTAGTTGATAATTGGAATGTATAATGTGTTCCTGTTTAAAAAAAAAAAACAAAACAAAATTAATTCAGTTGAATTATATAAACTAGCAGTTGGAATATATGTTTTCAAATTTGTTTTATAAATTTTTAATGTGTTGTAATTTGCAAAAGGTGATTGGTAAAGGTTTTTTCCAGTTGATGCAAACAAAAATTATTCTTTCAAATTTAAATATTTAGCTTAGCAGAAATTGCACCATTGATAGTGGCAGAGGATTAAAACATTAGAGGCTAAAATCTGTCAGATTTGGTTAATCAACAGACTCTTTTATTGAACCATGAAAACATGTTTATTTTCCATGACAGAATCGCTCATTAAAATTAACATTGTACATAAATAAGCAGTGTCACACAGAAAACTGTAAAATGTTTGTTCAATATGTAGTGTTTTGTTCATAATTGTAGCATTCAGTCAAATATCTTGTCACAATATAATTCCAAAAGAAGCACTGCTCTAAAATGCCTTGTATCCAATGAACATTCCCACTTGTTTACAAAAAGGCTGTAAAATGAGTTATCTTTCATTATATATGCATACACACATACTTACGTATAATTTTCAAGAAAATAGAATGCAAAATGCTAGGCAGTATAGTAAATTAATATAAAATTTTCAATCACTATCTTTTGAAATCATATCAACTTGTTTTTATGCCCAAGATTAATAGGTACCCAGAAATGCCAGTGGAACAGAATATATTTAATTTGGCAGTAAACAAGCTAATAATTAAAGACCATGTCCCCTAGTTTGCCAAGGTTAGTTAAGACAATCCAGATAATACCAGCTTCTTAAAAAAGAGGTGCTAAACAAAACAAACCACTAAACAAACAAACCAAAGCAAAGAAAAGAAAAAGGGGAAGGGCAACAAAACCCAAAGCATCACAAAAACCAGAAACCAACCTCCAGAAAATACCTTATTCTGTGCTGCTCAGTATCTCTTTGAGTGTTAATCAAGTGAGCCTCAACAAACTGTATTGGAAAAACAATCATTTAATATATTATAAAAATGAATGAAAAATAAATTGTTGTGGTTTTTGTTGTTGTTGTCTGGGTTGGCGGGTTTTTTTGTGGTGGTTTTTCTTGTTTGTTCCTTTTT
>VXAX01001637.1:1535530-1555771 GCA_013399835.1 Leptocoma aspasia
TTTTTTTTTTGGTCTTCTCAGACTTTGCCATCACTGATCACTCCAGGGCATGACTTTGGGCTACCAGGAGCTGCCTTAGTTACCCAAGCACTTCACCCCTTGTCTCATGGGTGTTTGTGGTGTCATCTCTGGAGTTCACCTGTCATTGTGCAGAGAGTCCCTTTTGGATGCTGATGCAAAATGCCTTTTACTTGGTTGTAGGACAGACTGAAGAGGTGAGGAGCTCTTTCAGTTTGGGAGCTCTGCGTGCTTTTTTCTGTACAGAGAGCTGTGTGGGAGGTTGGAGAGATGGATGGGAAAGGGTTGGAAGAGTGTGAAGCTCTAGGGCAGGGAGGTGAGGAAGGCACTTGGAGTGACAGATGCCTGGGTGGGAGATGATTCTTCAGGGCCTGCCTTTCTTGTGTGTCCACCAGATGTGTGTGTGTCTAGTGGTGTTCTGTCATTCTTCTGATAAATCCCTCAGTGTGTACATCCACTGGGACCATGTTTCCAATATTTGTGGAGCCAGGGGGGCTTCAATTAATCTCATTTACTTTTATTCATTGCTTCACTGTGTTGGAATTTCAGGTGCCAAACTATAATCTTGATTCAAATCAAGACTTCCCCAGAAGTTATGAGGGAACAAGTTTTTCATAATGTAAAACCATATTTGTATTGAATTTTTTTTCTCATGGAAGGTGGTAAAATAGCACATTTCTCAAAAGTAAGCACAGTGGAAATTGTGACAATCATTCATCATTACTATTGTCAGCATTACAGGCAGGAGCCATACAGCTGATATTAAAATAACATTGATAATTCTTTTTGTTAAAAACTGCTGGGTTTTTTCCCGTCTCAGAAATGAGATAACTTTTAACTTGTAAAAAGTAAAAGGAAAACTGTCTCTTAAAGGCAAATATTAAATGTAATCTATATGGATGTGCTTTACCACTATTGATAACATTCTGTTAATTGAACTACGACAGGGAGTTGAAAAGTGTCCGTTGTAATTCCGTGCTGCTCGACTGTCAGGCACCACTGCAGAGATCTGTTCACTTCCTGTTAGATTCCTTGCAGTTGGGTGTTTTAACCTTCCACAACATCACATGCATGTAATAAAGAATCCATTAAAAGAACGCTTGGGAAATTTGAAGGAATGGAAGGTGTAACTAATTGTGGAGAAGATAAGAGGTTACCAAGTCCCACATCAAAAGAAATTAGGGTTGAATTTTTTACGTACAAGACCTGGTGAAACAAGAGTCGTGCAAGTCAACAACTTGGTACCTCTTTAGTAGTTCAAGTAAAACTATGAAAACAAAATGTGTTGTTTGTTAAAATGTTAATCAGTAGAAATAATTCAGTATCACAACGTGTCCGATTTTGGTGGCAATGAACAATCAATTGTGTTATCAACATATATATATGAGAAATTTTTACATGGGAGAAAATAACTTTTCCTTGACATGTTATGTGGTTTTACAACAGTAAAACTATGAATGACCTTGTGTACCCAATTACGTAATATTATTCTCCCCAAACTGTTAATGTATTTTGCTTCCCTAACATTTTGAGCCCTATCAGCTAAACAAGTAGCTTGTTATAAAAGGATGTGTGGTTGTTTTTCAGTACCACAAATATGGAAGAAGTAGCAAGAAGAAAGTTAATTGAGATGATTTTAAATTTCTAGAAAACCCCAGAACCCAACAACAACAAAAATAACCAATTAAAAAAACCCTAATCAAACAAACAAAAAACCCAAGCAAATGACAAAAGAAACAAACAAAAAAATCCCATACAAGTAAAATCAACTATTTAAAAGTATTTCAGGTCAGTTACAAATAGAAATTTTAAGTGATGACTTAATAGGCCAAACACAAAAGATATTATTTTAGTATCTTTTCATACTCATTAAAGAATTATTCATGTCTTTGTTTTACGATTACAATATTTATGCAATTTAGCAGAAAAACAACAGAGAATTTATGAAATTCAAGTTCAGCTTTTTTTTCCTTAACTGTCCTCTAAGAAATCAGTTTATAGCATGTTGTGGTTTGAAGTGATACGTATTGTCTGATTTAATTTAAAAAACTTCAGATAGTACTTTGTGTGTTAAAATTGCTTATTATGCATAGTTTTACTTCTGTGCTCTCTGCACTTATGGCTTGCAGGTTCCCCTGTAGGAATTGAAGGTTTACCATTCTGGTAATTTTGGTTTACCATTTTGGTAGTACATTTTTCCCTCCCTGTGTAAAACATAAATACATAGTAGCTGGAATAATTCGTATGGAACAGTTTTTTAAATTTTTTTTTTTAATCTCAGGACTCTAAACGAATGTGAGTTGAGTTTTAGGCATGATGAGCCTTTGAATTATCTCTGTCATATCAGTATGTTAATGGAGTTAAACTACTAATTTGAAGGCAAACAAATGTGTTTACTGAAGCTTGTTCTCACCTGTTGTAGTTACCAAACCGGAAATACATGAAATGCCTGCATGCTAAATGGCATAAAGACTTTGTGATAATGATATTCATAGAGTTTAACTCTGGAGCATGGTGAGTGCTTTTCGTGAAAGGCACGGGTGCACAGAAGGTGTGTGCAACATCAGCTTTGCTCTGTCGCAGTTGCTGTACACTGTCTTTAACGTGGTAAAAAAAATAAAAGAGTAATCTGTGGAGCTGTTGACACAGCTAGAAATCTGTATCTGGAATATTATGAAGAAAAAAAAAAGGCTCAGATCGCCTTTTTGGGATGAGAAAAATTTCTTTCAAACTTGGAACTGTAGAGGGATGTTTTTAGGGACTTGGTATCTCTACAGTTTGCGTAAATAATGAAGAACAGCATCTAAGTTCAGGTATGTAAAGTGTAACTTTAGACACAAAAAATCCTGTGAAGGAGTGGAACCTCTTCCACTGAAAGTCAGATTTAAAGGAACATGGGAAAATACAGTTAAGAAAACAGAAGCAGAAATGCAGATTTGATCTAATACATGTAGAAGTATTTCTGCATATTTTGATTCCATTCTTTCAATTTTCCTCAAATACCATTGAATTAAGAAAAAGTGTATATGCCTTAATTTCTGCAGTTATTTCTGCAGTTGACTTCTTTTGGCAGAGATTTCATTATTCATAGAATTAAAACATGATGTTTATTACCTTTGTCATAGAGTAACTTATTAACTTACAGAAATATTAAACAGAAGAATTATCAAAATTGAGACTAAAATATCTTTTTAAAATCCATGGTTTTTTTAGTTAACTTGAAGTGGCTTGACCATTAAAGGGCAGTGAATTTCTGTTAGTCTACTTGAATTAATTTGCTGGTGTTCAGTGATTCAGTCTTAAACTGGCTCTTCCCCTATGGCCTTTACTTCTAAGACTTCTTTCAAATAGTGGAAGGAAATGAGAATTGGAAAGGCAGTGATTAATTTATTGCTTTACTTCATGGTTGAGCTGTTGGGGATTATGTTGGGGAAAGTTGGCATCAACGCTTGTTTTCCTGGAACTGTGGATGGTTGCTAATTCAGTGTATTCTTTACCTTTTTTTGCATGTGTATATGTATTGTCAGGGAATTTTTGATTCAGGTTTTCAAATTGGTCAGAATTTTCAATGAATTTGGCACGGAGCTAACAGTATTTCATGGTGCTCCCCTTGCACAATTCCACCCTGATTTAGAGACTTTTTGATAAAATTACTGTCTTTTCTGATTTTAAACATACTTTATCTCTGTCTTTGGAATCTATGTAGCCATTTCAGAATGGAAGCTTGTCATTCTTGCTTTATTTTTTTCTTTAAATATATTTTTATATGTACAAACATACATAGATATTTGCAGTCTGAAGATTCAGTTATTATTCAGTGTTTATTGAAATTACAAATTCTCAGTTCTTGACAGAGGTGTTTTTTTTTTTTTTTTTGTGGGAGACACAATGTTGTAAATAACTCAGGATGAAATGCAGGTAGCCATTGGAGAGTCAATTGTTTTTAAATTGCTACCATAATTATGTTCTGAATATTGTCCTGTAACTGCCACAGGAATAAAATGTATTTTATTACTGGCTCTCTGGTCTCTTGAGGGTCATAAATGATGAGGTCTTCCCTGCCTAAGTGTGGGATCCTGTCGTTCTTTCATGCCTAGGTGGGACCCTGAACCAATTTCTGAAATGGTGGTTCTGCTGTCGTGGTTTAACTGCTGATGCTGAAGTTTTTCTTCTGTCTTTATCAAGATGTTATTTGCATGATCAGTCACAAAGTACAGTGATACAGACGAAGGAAATCTGTAAGGCACTATTTACCAGAACTAATAAGAACGCTTGAGCTCTTCCCTTGGAATTCTCAGTTACAGGAGCTGTGAATGCCTTAGTTTTCCCAATATTGACCTGCGTCTTGTCAGAGCACCACAGAGATGATGTGCTGGCCAGCTGTGGGCAGTTGGTTCCTTTTTTCTTCCTTTTCCAGAGTGCTTTCTTTGACTCCAGGTTTGTGCTTTGCTCGGTCCTTAGTGTGATCTCTCGGGTGTGGGCTTAAGTATCCTCGTCTATAGCCCTTATTTAATTAGTAGGTGGAAAAAATGAAACCTCCTCTTATCGGTAAATATTTTCTCCTTGTTAACTAACTCTTCATAAAACAGATTTAGAAATCCAGGGATTTTAGAAGCTTTTTATTGATAGTGATTGGGGGATTGAGATCTGTTCCAATGTATTTAGAATTCTGGTGGTTTTAGAAACTCACCCCAAAGACCTAGATTCACTTTTCCCCTTTTATGTGCTTTTTTTTCCTTTTAATTGTTTTCTTGTTTTCCCATGTAGGAAAATCATTTGATAAAATGTGAAATCATGATCATGTTTGAGGTTAGACTGTTTCCAGCCTGAACCAACCCTATAGCTTTTTATCCTGTTGTGTTTCACCCAAAATAATAATAAAAAATAAAACAACCAAAAAACAAAACAAAACCCTCAAGAAAATCCCCAAAACTCAAACCCACTTGAATACATTTTTTCTGACCGCCCAGAACTCTTGAAATATCATTAAAAAGATATTAAATGTGGTGAAATTCTGAAGGTAATATATCAACTCATCATACCTTATTCAGTAACAATAAATAAAAGGAAAAGGTTTTAAGCATTTTCTTCACTAATGAAGTAGTAGTTCACTAGGCTCTGTATTGAATATTAGAAATAAAATTTAAACATCTGCATGCTCAACAGTAGCTTCAGAATATGAGGTCAGCTGTGCTGTTCTCACCTGTGCAGGGTGGTGTAGCTTGCCTGCTGTGAGTTCAGCCACAGACTGGTTGTACTTCAAGCCTGAGTAATATGTCCAGAGTAATTGTTTTAAATTCGTCTTACATTTTTTTGACTGTATTTTGCCGTTTAGTGAGGCAACCATTCTGCCAAGCAGCCTTTCCACATGGATTTTAGTGACCCCTTTGAGCGCTTTGATGTGAAAATGCCCAGGATCTTAACTTAGAAAATGTGCTTACTCTTTAGTTATTTTTTTGATACCTTTCACAATGAGTTTTTTTCTATTCCAAAATGAAGCCTGCAGAACTGACTTCAGCCCTTTTTTCTTGGTTTGGCATGGCAGAAACTTGAAGGTTATGTCAAGTTGCATTTTATCTGTGATAAATAAGCTCTTAGAAGTTTTCTGTTTGGATTTAGTATAGGAGGCTTTCCACCTGGACACGTGGATCATGCAGTATGGTTTTTGGACACATTTGTTGGCCTTATCATCAAGATAAAACTTTGAGTTCTTCTGTGAGTGTGCTACTGGAAAAAAAAAAGAAAAAAAAATTGATCTGAAAGTCTCTTGCCTGAAAGCTACCATCCCCAACCCCATGACAATTTCTCCTGCCCAAAGGAAGCTCTAGAGGAATAAACAAACCACAGGTAAAGGCATCTGGGAGAGAAGCCAGAAGCAGTGTAGCAGGTTCATACATTTAATCTAAGTTTTCAAAGTCTCTTGTGTGACTCTTGAAACTTTGCTGTTATTATTAACCTATCTTGTTCCTACAATAATGGCTTTTAAGTTTATTTTAAAATGTGGAGACACTGTGTTGTATGGATCCAGATCATGTGACTTGTTCCATTTTTGAAGGTGATGGGCTGTGGCAGAAATGAAATAAATCAATCAGCTGGGCTGCTTTTATTAGAGGCAGATGTGGGACAGGGAATAAACCAGATGTGTCCAAATAGTCACTGGAAATGAAGTGGAAGAAAATATTTTTTACAGTAATTATATGAGAGTGCAGGTAAGTAAGCTCGTAGTGTCAAACCAGGTTGAAATAATGAAAATTGCAGAAGAAAATACTAAATTTCAGATTCCTATTAAATTTGCATGTAAGTGAAGAAAAGTAAAGGAGAAAAGGATGACATGCTGCTTGTAAGTGGTGAGTTCCAGCTGTGACAGGCAGTGGGGGCACAGAACCTCCTTCCTGAGTAGAAGATTTTGCAATTCTCTTTCTCTAGTAGCTTTGGTTTATTTTTCTGGGAATTGTCTTGCTTGGGTTTTTGGAAGGATATTTTTTTTTTTTTTTCTGCCTGTTCTCTTCTTGTGGAATACTAATTCCTTTAGATTGAACATAGAGACTTGTGAAGATATCAAGATGAGCAAAAAAATTACCAATTAAATCTATGTTAGTGCAACTCATACATTGCAACAAATTTATTATGGAAAATTCACAGGATACGCAAGAGTTATTGCCACGTCATCATGTACAATCTGTGGTGGTTCTTTTTCTGTGGAAAATCTGTTTTTATTTATATTTACATTTCACTCATTAAGATCTTCAATTCAAAAATATCTTAAAAGTAACCTGGCCAGAGACTGGAACCCAATTTTAACAATAGGAGGGTGGAGTAGGAACGGTTGTTGCAGATCTGTCACGAATTTGGACAAGAGAAAGGTGCAGAAATGTTTTAAATTGGAGAATAAGAAGTAAAAGGTTAAGTGACAGGCAAAAAGACAAAACTACCTTTTTACTAGCTGGCTCACCAAAATGTACACAAAGTAGAAAATTATTCAGCAGAAAGGCAGGTTGTTTTTTTTTTTTTCTGTCTTTCTAATCTTGTTTTAAAATTAGGTTGGACCCATCTAGTCATGTCTTTTCACGTATTTATACATAACTGAAATCTTCATATGTGAATCCATTTGAAAGAAGGGACCTCAAAATTTAAGTTGATGCCATTATTGGGAAAAAAAATCAAAACATTTATCTGTCAAAGCTATTTCTCTGTATAAAACATTAATATAATTTGGGTTTTATTTATAGCTGTTGTGGTCTCACATGGAAATGTTTGAAAAGGTGTGAACTTGATAAAATGAGAACCAAACACAGGCAGAAGAGCAGCCAGCATATCTGGGCCTGCTGTGCTGTGGGAAATGGTCAACAAGGAAATTGGGGCTGATCTTTGTAAAAAGGCATCCAACCAACAGCAGTGAAACCCAGGGCTGGCAGCAGAATGACATGAGCAAACAGGAGCAGTGTGATGTCTGTGAAGATTTTGCTGGATTAATAATAAATAGCTATACATAAATAATTAGTTTTTGACAGTTTCAGTGACAAGTCATCCAAGGGAAAAAAAAATCTGCATATTTGGAGTTGAAAAATGACAAGTTGGAGATGACAGAGAGAAAGAGGTGGTTGGGAACAGAGACAGGCAGCTTGTCTAAATATGTGTAATGCTAAATACAGGTGATTATTTTATTTGAAATTAAAAATAGGCCTTTGATTCAGTTATTTTTAAATTGTTAGGCCTTCTCGGCTGCAAATTTTGCCAGGTGCTAGAAGTTGTAACACCAAGCACATAGCTTATTACTTAAAAGTGACATTCCTAGGTGTCAGTGGATATCTTTCTATTAAAGAAATGCTGTTTAGTGTGGTGAAAAGCAAATTTCTCTTTTATGCCCTTGTAATTTAAGATAATTTGTGGACCTGTGTGATTCAGAAGCAACAGCAAAGATTTTAAAATGTTGCCTTGTTCAAATTAATATATCGATCAATTGGGTAACTTGTATGTGCTATGGATTTTTTTTTTCTTTTTTTTTTGGTGGATATCTAGAGCTGAATGAAGAAATACCCTTTTTAGCTTGCAAACAATGCTTTTGAATATCACAGCATCACAGAATATGCTGAGTTGGAGGGGACCCACGAGGACCATCGAGTCCAACTGCTGGCCCTGCACAGCACCATGCCCTAGAGTCACATCATGTGCCCAAGAGCATTGGCCAAGTGCTTCTGGAACTCTGTCAGGCTTGGTGCTGTGCCCACTTCCCTGGGGAGCCCGGCAATCTCACATAAATTTGTAAATATGACTTTGTTTCCCATTGTTTTACCTCAGCAATCTCACTCATGTCACTGAAGCTTAAAGTACTGTGAAAATCAATAGGAAAAAATTGAAAGCTATACTTAGCGTTGACACATCACTCCTAAAAAAAACCCCAACAATTTAAGTATGTACAGAACACTGTAAATATGTAAAACCCGCTTTGTTCTTCCCTTGTTGGCCTGTACCAGTGGGATAAATTCATCACTGTTTGCAAGTTAAGTCTAGAAAGCCTCAGGAATCTGACAGGAGATGCAGTTGTGCAGGTCCAATGTCTGTGCTATCATGGAGCCAGAAAAAGGCAGGTGTTGGAGCAGTGGTGGTGGTTGCAGGTGAATCTGCTCCTCATGGTATTACTTTATAATGCCCAACTTTGCTGAGCCCAATGTGAGTCTGATAAAAAAAAGGAGGAAGATTTTATTGCTGTCTGGAAGGTTATCATGCTACCTCTTGTTGCAGAAAGTGATGGTAAGAATCCTCCTCCAAATTTACTTTTAAAGTATTTTTTTTTTTAATCTTGATATTGAAAAGATAAGAAGCTTGTTAGGCCTATATTGAAATAAAGAATATCTTATAAATACTTACAAACTTGTAAAAAGTAGCTTTTAGGTAATGATGGGTGAATTTATCAGAGTATGATGCAGTATTTCAGCATCTCATTATCCTAAGATGCTGCCCTTAGTTTTGACTGGCAGCAATTATAAAGGTCTAATATACCATTTGCAAGCTATTTATCTGTTGTAATTTTTAGTAATGACTAGACAAATCTCAGCTCAGATAAGCTTGTTTTGTTGTCATATGTGTCAGGCCTCCAGTTAGCTAAGGATTACTTAAAGAGGTTTGTTGTTTTACTTAGAGATGTGTCAAAAAATAAACCTGTGAAGATGATACTTCAAGAGCCACCACCCATAAACGTGTTTTATTTTTGTGTCTTGATTTGAAATGCTATATGGTGAATACTAAACTTAGGAAGAAAACCTGGGCTCCCTTTTAATCTTTGACTTTAAATGCTGTCAACTTTCAGAGAGCAAAACCCATTGAATCTCTGTGTGTGTTTTGGTGTGATGCTGATCTCAGTGTGGTTGTCACTAGACTAAAGGTTTTATTCAGTGGTACAGAGATCTTTCAGGTATCAGATCTGGTGTGTTTTAAAGAATTCTTCTGTAGCACTGGGTGTGTGTGTTCATCTGGCTGTGTCTGAATATATATGAGCTCTTTTATATTTTTATATTGTAGAGCGTGTTTCCAAATAGATTTTGACAAAAATGTGAAAGCTTTGATCAATACTTTAATTTTATCATATATTTGATCTTTTCATAATTGCAGTTGCTTTCTAGTGTACTCATATCCATATTGTGTCATAGATGAAAGAAGCACATTGTGTTTGGGAAAGAAGCACAAAAATAGCCTTGTATCTCTGAAGATTATTATGCAAAATGTAACGAGCTAATTATTCACAAAATTGTGTTTTTAAATAGTTCTGATTGCTTTTAAGCAATTCTTGGAAGGAGTTTTAATGTTTAGGAAGTGAGTTAATATAGCTCAAATGCAAAACTTTCAACTTGGAATGGATTTCAACTAGAGTTAAGTTAGAGCTTTTTATTTTAGATTTCTGTTGCTTTGTCCCACCACCTTGTAAAAACTAGGTGAGCTCTCCACAGAATGAGTTAGCTGAGTGATGAGTTGACATTTTTTGATTCTGTCATTAACCACTAGCTTCTTGTGCCATAAGCAGGTCACCAAAGTGCAGCTTGTTTGTCATGGCCCACAGCACGCCCGGCTTGCAATTCCTGCTCGTGCACCTCAGCCCTGCTTGAGAAGGTTTCCCGCTCCTCAGGGCAGTGGTCTGTCATTCCTACTGATGCTGGATTCTGGATTCTGAATACCACATAAAACATGACAGCAGTTCTGTTGTGTATCTTTACCAGGTTTCTTGCAGGAGTGCAAGAGGCACTACGTCTGTAATGGTGAATACCTGTTGTTTACTCAAAATTCCATGGTTTAGTGCTTGGTAGAAAATACTTAGTAGCTAATGAAAAAAATCCCATCCTTGCTACTTGTTGCCATAAAAATTAGTATTACAAGCAGATGAAATCAATAGTTAAATTGTGCTTGACCCAAGATGACATGCCAAGAGGTATTATCCATTTTGGAAGAGCATTGGTGTGTGGAAGTTGTGTGAAGAATGTAGCTGCTCACCCTTTTGTGAAGGATATATGTTATCTAGGACAACTAAAATGATGTTCATTTGTCTTTAAATCATTAGAGTTTTCATTAGGCTTAATTGCACTGGAAGTTTGAAGAGTCTGTACAAAGATAATTAGAAAAGAAATGTACCTCTTAACAATTTTTCGCAGTCTTATAAAGAACTTACTTCAATTAGTGAAATGATTTCTTAAATATCTAATTGACTAGAAAGTTTCTGGGAATTAACCTCTGCCATTAATATGCAACTGTCACATCATTTTTCATATATAGACAGCTGAATTCTGGCTTTAGGTGTACACCTCAACCTAAATTCTAGATTCTTCTACAGTTGAAGGCCACATAACACGGAATATTTTCCGTTTAAATTTCCACATAGATTGCATCATCTGTGAGTAGGTAACTTTTCTGTCTTTTGTGCTGAACAGATTTTACAGAAGATACCCTAGTGATTTAATGACTTCTTTAACTGCCACTATACTTTATGTGAAGTTTAAGTTTACAGATTGGTACCTGTAAAAAAACAAAACCCAAAAAAACTGGTTTTGACCTAAGTTACAGCAGAGAGGGAATCCTGTCTGCCTTGCTCTGGCATCTTCTGGTTTTACTCATAGTGTGATTCCTTGTCTTATCTGGCCTAAGTTTTGAGAAAGACAGTGTAGCTAGAAGAAAAAAAAAAAAAAAAACAACAACAAAATCCTACACTTTAGGATGATGTTTTTGTTGTTGTTGTTGTTTGTTTGTTTGTTTTTTATTTGAGATGGAGACTTGAAATTATGCTCTTTAACACTGCATACACTTACTTTTGGATAAAAGTAGTCGTGTATAACTTAAAGGAGCTGTGTCATTAGAATTAAATATGAGTTTCTTTGCTGTTTATTTTAGATGCTTAATAATCACTAATAGTGACCTTTAAAAAATGATTTTCGTTTCCTTTAAAGGATATAGATGTATTTGGCTTAAGCTGTTTCAAGTATACTTTCATTTGAAAGCTAATTGTATATCTCTGGAACTGGAATTTATCATGATGGCAGTAAGATTAACTGTAGATATGTGTATCTTCCTTCAGTGAAATTAGACAAGTAGTATTTAGTTACACACAGGAACACAAAGAGAAGTGCTAGACAGTCTAAAAAAAAAAGTTTTCAGAGAAGTCATTAAATTCATCTCTCCTCTCTGAAAAGTAACACAGACACCATTTTCTACTATCAAATTTGTTTTTAATAATTTGCCTGTCTTCCTACTTGCCAAAGAAGGAAAGAAATAAAATCAGTGATTTGTGTCATGTTGTGTCCCTGCCATCACACTAAGCCACACAATGAATTAAAATTTTGATAAAGAAGACTGAAGTTCAGCCAGCTCTCTGGGATTTTTCCTTTCTCATAAGTGCTTTTGGAATTGCAAGGCTTTTATTTAGTATTTCAATTAAAAATTGTGTGGACAGTTAAAATTTTAATGTACAATTATCCCATACTATAACAATGCAATTGCTATGCCTGTATACCAGTAGAATGGTACATTTTCTTGATCAGCTTTAAGTGTTTTGACTCTATCTGGCTACACTTAAGGTCAGATTTAATATATAATCCCACATACATTGGAAGGTAACAAGTGAGTATAGAATTTAAAAAAAAAATTGAAGTGTAGTTCAATTTTTAAATTGAAGTATGATTTGATTTAGTCAGGAGCAATCATGAAACAGCAATTGTTTTGGCTATCAATATTGTACAAGACAGTCTCAAGGTCACTTTAAGCATGTAAACCATTTTATTCACAATTTTTTGACTAATGACTACAATTTGCTGTCACATTAGTAGTCTGACACTGGGAAATCACAAAAGCATAGCGTTGGAAAATGCAGTTGCTTAGAAGATTTTTCACTGCAGCACTGATGTAATTTGAAGGACTTCATGAAAGAACTTAGAGGGGTTTTTGTCTCTAAATTACATTTCTGTATAGCAGTTGATTTTAAAAGAGTGATTTTTATTTAAAACAAAGAAGTATCTCCTCTTAATAATACTGCATCAACAAAAGCAATGTAGCATATATTAGAACCTCACAAACCATTTTTTTCTGGTGAGTGACTTTTTGTTTGCCCTTATGGAAACTGGATGTAGAGAACACTTCGTGGTTTGGTTTCATAGTAGAAATTTGATGTATAACATTAAACCATGTGGTAATGGTGAATAAATATTTTAAATGCTATTTGCATTGATTTTCAATTGCTTGTTTAGGAAAAAGCTTTGTCTCACTAGTGCTTTATACAGCTGCCACGAGTTGTGAATATTCTGAAGTTAAGTAAGCATTATCCTTGCAAACTTAGATTATAAATATTGTTATTTTGGAATATAAACTGGAGGAGTCCACAGTTATGCTGGAACTGACAGCATTTGAAGGACTTCTTACACATAGTATTAAACAAGTTATAAGGAGTAAATAGATGGTTTATAGGTGCTGGTTTTGATACATTTAGAAGTTCCACAGCCATCGGCAGAATTTCATCCTCTCTGTACGAACGGGGCCAAGTTTTGTGCTCAACTGGATTACCTGTTAAAGTGAGATACTCAAGACTTTATTCCCTGCATTTTTTAAGTTTGCTTAATAATTGCTTCAAGTTGTGCCAGGCGAGTTTTGGGTTGGATGTTTGGCAAAATTGCTTCACTACAAGAGTGGTTAAGGATTGGAACAGACTGCCGAG
The DNA here is from genome assembly GCA_013399835.1 of Leptocoma aspasia. Classification (NCBI taxonomy): domain Eukaryota; kingdom Metazoa; phylum Chordata; class Aves; order Passeriformes; family Nectariniidae; genus Leptocoma; species Leptocoma aspasia. The sequence goes on from VXAX01001637.1 coordinate 1,548,735, forward strand.
GGAGTCACCACCCCATGAAGGGTTCAAAAAATAAGTGGGTGCAGCAATCCATGATATGGTTTAGTGGCCGTGGTGGTATTCAGTTGAAGGCTGAACTTGATTTTGGAGCTTTTTTTCCAGCCATAATGTTTCCGTGATTCTCTCTTGGACCTTTAGCCATGTGTTTTTTCTTCTGCAGTCTCTTCTTAAATGGTGGAATGGTTTGGACCTGATCTCACTCTAGGCCTAATTTATGTACTTAGGTTTTAGATCTTGAGATGCATCATTATGAACCTCATTGAAGATTATCTATTGCCCTGCAGGAGTATGTAAAATTTCTGTTATCAAACATGCTATGTACTTTTTCATATGTTTACTACACTATTCCACTCAGCAGTTAGGCTCTAGAAAAACATAAAATAAAAAGGAAATTGTTTTCCTAAACCTTGGATGTGTAAGAGCCTACACTGGCATTTAAGAGCTGCTGTGATATAAAATTTTGTTAGGTTATCCACAGTAAGACAGTCTAACCTTCAATTCATAATATTTGCAAGGTTTTTGCTGATGAATTTCTGTGAGAGAACTGTGTTTGTACAAGGAAGGATGGCAGGGGTATAACAGGACCAGTTTTAACAGTCCTCTCCACACCACTGGAAATTCTTGTGGATTATGCAAAGCACCAAGTAATCCCACTTGGTCTGGATGGCTTTGCATCTCACTTTGCCTACATCAGTCTGGGTGCTGAAGTGAGATTTGTGACATGTGTGAGTGGCTCTTCATGCGCTGAAATGTGGAAGTGTGTCACTAGTGTCACCTGAGTGGGCAGCTGGGATGCTTTGTGGCTTTGTAAGTGACATTTCTGAAGAGCTACATTTTAGATTGCCTATGGTTACGGCTACACATTTCACTAATGTGGGATAGTTAGGTTTTTCAGATATGCTCAGTTCCTAGCAACTTCCATTTTATTACATGTTTTGAAGTTTAATTCGTTGGCAAATCTCCCAATTTTGAAGGCACAGCCTTTCCTGAAGCTAATGAAATTTTGTGTAACGTACTAAAGGAAGATATTACTGTTCTTGGTAAAGGTTTTACTGTTTATTTTTTCTATCTATTGTAAACATTTGAGATCCCAGACTTTTTTAAACACATGTAGCTTACGTATGTACGCTGATGAAGAAAACTTTTATTCTGATATTCGTAATTGCTTTCCATTCATGCTACTCATTAATAAATTGCTGAATTAATTAAACCTCTGGAAGAACATATCATCATTAATAGTCATTTGGCAATACCTAAAGCACAGTGAGTTCACTATTCTGCTAAAGAGAGAATACAGTGAAATACATAAATGTGCCAGTTCTGAAAAGTTGTCTTAATTTTATCAGGCAAATCTTCAGATCTTCCACTGGCTTCACTGAAAACCTTGAAAGTGATTCTGGTAGTCACAAATGTTAGTTACCACTGTAAATGTTGCTTTAGGCAGTGTATTCTAAACTCAAAATCTTTATCCATTTTGGTTTTCAAAGATTTTGGCACTCCTGTTGGCGTAGCAGAAGAGGATCGTGTCCGTGCTCCAGCTGAATGAGCTGCTTGGATTTTACACAAATGCAACTTGTACCAAATTGTTGTTTTGTGATCCGCTTTGCTGTGAAACATTTCCATCTCCATCCTTTAAACTTGAATTCAAAGATACTTTAATTCAAAACTCTCATGAGCATGGAAGCTAATGTATTTTCCAAATTAACTGTCATGTTCTTCCTCCCACCACATGTGCTTATCCCTTTCTCCTCTTTTTCCTAGGTGAGTAACTGAAGGTTAACAGAATTCCTGCTTGCCAACTGTGCTTATTGCTTTTCTGTAGTATGTGGTGGGTAAGTAAGAAAGATAATGTTTATTATTTTGTTGGTTCTTTTTTTTTTTTCTTTAATGAGCACACAAGCTAAACCGAGTAATTTATAGTAACTCCTGCAATGATGTTTTAATCCTCACTGGTGTGTGCCACAATTGGCTGCTATATTAATATGCCTTAAAAGCGTGAAATAATTTGAAAATATATTCTATATGGGGAAGCTTGGTTTGGACACTCAGTTTCATGGAATTGTCTGACTGTTGTGCCCTGTTCTCGTTTAAAATATGTGTATACGGCAGGCTTGCAAACTTTTAGAGTTCTAGATGTGAAAATGGTTTGTGTGGGAACAAGTGTTCCATGAAAGACTAAGATTCACAGTCATACAAACTAATTCAAAAAATGATTTCACAGGTTTAGATAACTGTTTTGGGCTTGTGGCTGCAAAACTTATGAATAAATGTGTTGTATTTTGAATTTACTAATGTTCAGCATTATGTTTTGGAGTTATATTTCCTCTACAAAAGTTGTTAGGAATAAATTTTGTTTGTAGGCAAATACTCTATATATTTCTTCGTTGGGATTTGCATAATTTTTATTTGTTATAACTGGAAAAAAAAAAAGATTTTTTTTTTTCTGGAAGACTTTTAAACAAAGTGGCTTGCTTATGCTGCATTTACTTCTTATCAACCACTGAGTGTATGATGGGAAAAACTGGCAGTAAAGATTTTTGCTGTAATCCCAGTAATCCCAGCCCTACTGGATTACATTGTACAACATGACCAGCAACTCCAGTGGCAACAGTTGTTTTCATTGGAAATGTCTGTTATATCAGTCAGAAATTACAATTAATAGAAACATAGCTGTGCAAAAAATACACTAAAACACTGCAAACTCTTAAAAAATATTTCTGACTTCACGTAAATTTGTGTTTATTTAAATGTTAGTTAAAATACTTAGTTTGTGAGATTTGAAATTTGTCATGCTAATTTAGTGGTCTTTTTTTTTTTTGTCTGACAGTGTGTTATCAAAGTGGATGCTTAAATTATCAAATGCCCAGTTGGTATAAGTGGTGGAAAAAGGAAGGAAGTGTTTAAAATAAGCCTCAGACATGGTTCCACATTATCTAGGAAGTCTGATACATGTTCTACCAGTAATGCTTTTGGTAAAACTGAAAAGGGTTTATTCAGTTATACAGTGATATTCAAGAAACATGAAGAGAGCATGCTTCTAGGAAATGAGACTTTTGAGGGGGGTTTTTAAACCTGGGAAACTTAGAAGCTTATTTTAAAAATGCTGAGTAGTCCCATGTGATGCATGTCATGTGTATAGAAGGATAGGTGAGTAGAGCAAAGAGCACAGAAACACTCAATAATCATGGATCCAAAGCCTCAGGGCAGAGGATTTATATTAAAAATGTAGTGAATGGGATAAATTCAGGATGCCAGATAGTCATTTTGTTATGGCTTTCTTATTTGGGCTTTACCATTTTTTGTCACAGCCACGACTTACTCAACTCTTAAGCCTTTTATTTAAATGTTTAAAAACAACTTTTACAACAGGTGGAAGAAAGGTTATAGAGACATTTTGTGTCTGGTTTTATATTCTTAGGTAGCAGGTTAACTTTTCAAGAACTGTTAAAACAGCCTCGAAGTTCAGATATCTTGCAGAAACAATAAGCAGTGTTTTCCTCTAATTTGAAAACTTGGTTTTTGTAAAACTTATGCTATCAAATCTTAAACTGATTGCTTCAATTGAAGTACAGAGAAGCCAGTAATAAGCTTTGTGGAACTGAATGGAAATCTTAATTTTGAGGACCAGTAATTTATCCTATAGCAAAGTATTCAGTGGTTTCCATTATTATTTTCTTTATTTTTCATTTGCTGATTCCTTAATAGCTACAATGTACAGAATATGGATGGAACCAAAATTGATTCAAAGGTGACAGTAGACTTTATAGACTTTAAAGGTATTTTTGGATAATTTCCATCTGCCTGGGTATCTAAAGCTACCAAATGAAGTAACTGAAGTGTGATTTATTGTCTGCTGTTTTATCAGCTCTGTTGTTGGGAGCTAGTCACAGCTGCATGGATCTTATGAACAAACTTTAAGCAAGTTCATGAAGGGAAATATTAAGGCCATTGATTTATGTTCTAGGTTGGGTTCTATTTAGAAGCATAACTTTGAATATGGTAGTCCTGGAATAAGAAAATTAATAAGGAACAAAAAACTTCCTTATTCTATGTGTAATTGCTAACATAAAAGCAGGACTGCAAAAAGCCTGGAATTTTTATGTCAGCATTAATTAGCTACTGGAGAAGCCTCTGATAGTATAAGAATGGATCCAAATATTGGTGACTTAATTGGGTCCAAATATTGTTGATCTCTTGAATGTAGAATAGATTGTATTGATCTTAGATGCTGTGATAATGTGCATTAATATTATTGTGCATTTAATAATGTGATTTGCATTTAATGAAGTTGAAAAGCTGAGCAAAATACAGTGAAACTTTAACATTTTTAATAAGCAGTATTAGGAACAAATCAGTTGCAAAATACCAATGTCATTTTCATTTTAAGTAACCACTCAATGTGGATGGATACAGTGTGTAATCCAAATACGGAATTTTATAAATAACCTGAGTTGCATTTAAAAATAATAGCTGCCTTTAAAATTTTCTGCAGGAATATCTTCTGACACCTTGATTAATTACATCAGCTTTGCTTACATGCTAAAATTGGTCTTTAAATCTTTCTATTAGTAAACTTCTGTTACTAATTCCAGCAGTAGTGGCTTTTGTTAGTATTGGACAGACTTTACTGGACTATTTATAAAGAAAAAAGACAGTTTGAACTCCTATTTTTGTAGCCAGGTTGCTATTTCTTTGTACTTTACATCAAGCTTGATGTGAACCCTTCATTGGCTTGTAGTTAACACTGCTTAGATCTTTGGCTCTGCAAACCCAGAGCATATCCATCCTTCCATCCTAGTGTTCCTCTTCTCCCTCCTCCCCTAGACCTGTAGGCTTGGCTTCTGGTATTAATTGAACCATAAAATGCCTGAAAATGAGAGTAACTGATGACAACAGGAGCATCTTCCTAAACCTTTTGATGAACAGATTTAAAATTCAGCTGACACAGAAGCAGGCATAGCACTTCCTATCAAAACCCAGAGGCATTGCATTCATGCTGACTCCTCTGCAGCTACAAAATCAATGTGCAGCCACAGCACACAATTCCTGAAGTACCTCAACAATTTGAGCAGAGGGCCATGTCTAATGAAAAAGGTGTGTTTTAAATATACCTTGATAAAGGATTTTCTCATCTGCAGGTGACTTTAGTACTTCATTATTTGCCCCAGTTTGAGATGAAATCAGAATTTAATGGGTTTTTGAATACTATGACTGCGCCTTGTTTTATTCTGACTGAGGGGAAAACAAATTGAAGCAATAATGTTTTGATAACCTGTTACTTGTTCTTTTCCTCTTGGAGCTAGCTTTTTGTTTGGGGGTGGGTTTTTTGTGTGTTGGTTGGAGTTTTTTTTTTCACCCTTCCAAACAAGTGTGCATTGTGCATTTAAAACAAAGACTTCTCCCCCGCCCCTTTTGTTCCTGGGGCAAACAACTCCTTTATAATGCCTGCATTGTACTTCAAAGTGAAATAATAGAATAGGAAGTCTAACACTTCAGACTTGATAAGGTTTTTGTTTTATATATGCAAGTGCTACTTGTGGAGCGTTTTTGAGATCTCAGAAATTACAAACCAAATTATTTGTTCAATAGTATCTGCAAGTCCTGTGAAACAAATATCAGTTTGACGCTTCTCTGTTTTATACACTGTGTAAAAGACAATTTTGACACCAGTTATGTTTGGGTATCCCTAACTAAAAGTTGTTATTTGGTTATGTTCTTTAAATACTCTTTTTCTGGCACATGCATATACAGAAGAGGGGTTTTATAGAGTGCTTAAAATCAGATTTTACTCCTTTCAGTTGCTGCTTTGTGCATTTAGAGTGGTTTTCTTTGATTTTATTTGTTTATTATCTTGATGGGTTTTGTGTATACACTAGATAGAATATTGTAGCACTGGTAATTCACTGTGTGGACTCACACACCTCAGCTTGCAGGTTGTTTTGTGACTTCCTTTTGAAAGGTGACAAATCAGCCTTTAGCAGTGGCAAGTTTAAGCTGCATGGAGATGAGTGCTTTGTGCAGTATTCCATATTTCTGTGAAGTTGACTCTGCCTGAGGTTTAATGTGCATGATGTAAATGACCTGAGGCAGTCATGCTGGCCTGGGAAACATGGAATAGGACAGCTGAGTGCAGCGGGCTGATCTGAGCAACAAACTGGAAAACCATTCAGTCAGGCTGAAGGGCTGAAGTTGTGGCAGCCACAAATGACAATTCATCAGCTGATGGACAAGATGTGAGTCTGGAAAGCTGGGCCATCCAGAATGGCAGCATGAGGAATGGAAGCAAGGCTAGAGCATCAGCAGCTGGGTTAGGAACAGGGCTGGGCACTGGGGTGGATGTGACAGAGCTGAGGCTCCAAGCGCAGGAGGAGAAGCTTAAGCCAAGGGGTGAGCTGCCCTCTGCAGAATGGGGAATGAGGCTGCTTCACATACCTGAGGGGAGGTGATTCTGACCAGCAGCATGGGATGACCTCCAGCCTGTTCCCGGGTAGGCAAAGAGCTTGCAGAGTTGAAGTTTAAAGAGGAAAATACACCTGGGTGTTTATAATAGCTCTGCTGAGGGAGTTCATGTTTTCTGGTGCAGCTTTGTGCATAGGTATATATGACACTAAATATTTTTCCATATCAAAGCTACCATGTAATGATAATGTGATTTAAGCAGGGTAATTACTAAGAGAAGCTTCACCAAGATTTGTCCTGACTGCAGCATTTTTCTATGCACTGAACGGGAGGTGTTGCTACAGGGCATGATGTACTTTGTGATCTGCAGCTTAATTGAACATCTTGTTATGTTTTTGTTTGATTACTTACAGCGCAGAAAATATGCTACGTGGCTTGTAATATAAATAAAATGTATTATCCTTCCTTCAGCTTGGAAGATGCAGAGTAGGGCAGGAGTAAGGTGGTAAAAAGAAGCCGGGGAAGGGAGTATAAGTGAGGTGGTGTTCATTGGGAGCTGAAAGTGTTGACAGAACTCCTGATTTGATGTTAAAGAAATAAATAAATAACTAAAAATCCTT
>VXAX01001637.1:1555821-1648383 GCA_013399835.1 Leptocoma aspasia
AAGTTACACATCTTCTAGAAGACAAGATCTTAACCTCGTCCCTATGTTAGCTCAGGAAGGGCAGCAGAGCAATTAAGCTGCCACAAAATAATCTTGAAGTTGCTGCTTGTTCTTGCAGGTAACTCTAGTCTAGTTTGTGCTATTTTTCAGGATAGAATGAAAACTACTGAATCATGAAGTTGCCAGAGGGTCTCTCTGGCTACCTGGATGCTCTTTTTTCCATGGTGCTCATACTTTTTCTTTTTTTTTTTTTTTCAGTGGAGACAGATACAAAGCCAAACTGTCTGACTGATGGGACTGTGCTAGTCGGGTGCCTGTTCAGTGACAGTGAGTGAGCTATTTGCTCACATTCCTCACTCCAGGCCCTTTCTATTCTGTTTTAGCTTTCATCTAGTAAAACCCACTTTATGCCTTCTCAACTGCCTCCCATGTCTTAGTTTACATGCATGATTTAGTTGGCTTTGTTTGGTTGGTTTTGAGTTGTTTTGGTGTTGTTTTTTTTTTTTTTTAAAGGAAGAAAGCATAAATTAATCTCTTCTGTAAGGAATGAGAGAAGACTTTGTTTATTTCTGTCCAGACATTTCAGTCTCCTCTCTTTTTTTATAGTTAAAAACATGTGAGGCCACATAGGAAGATGGATCAGATAAAGAGTTCAGTAGTTTCCTTATTTGCATTGTGTCTGGAAACTTTAAGGCAAATATAATTTTTAGGAAGTGCCAGGTGTGAATGAATCAGGAATGAAAGAAGCTTTTCAGAGAACAGTCAGCAGTCCAGACAACCTGTGTGTATGTTGAGATTTTAATGCCATTCTGTGTCCCTCAGAAGAGGAGCCAGAACATGGTTTTCTTAAATTCAAGGTCAAGCTCACGAGCAGCATGCTGTTAATGCTGGTGTTAAGTAGTTTTATCTGTGCTTTTGGACAGAGATTGACCAAATCTAGTTTTAATTAGAGAAGTATCTTTCAAACTGCTCCATTTTCCAAATAATAACAGCAGTAAAAATTATTAGACTTCAATAAATTGTAGTTTTTCATGAAAAAATCATGATTGATTAAATACTCATGTTTCAACAACGGTAGTAAAATTCTGCATGAAGTTTATCCTCCTACTATACTGTAGATACATTATATTCTATATTTCTTGGATTGTTAACATGAGAACACTTCTTAAATATTTTTACTGTAAAAAGATTTTAGACTTTTCCATACCATTTTCAGTTGGTTACATTGGATTTATTTTTTTGCAGGCTTGGAATCATGAGCTAAAAGTAGAAAACTGTAAGCAACTTAATTTTGTGTCATCCAGGCCCCTGATTTCTTACACACAATTTTTCTGAAAGGCAGTTAGATATTTTCTTGTTCTAAATACTTAAAATGTATCTAGTAAGCATGACTGTAAAGCCATAATCAGTGAGATTAACTTTAATTTATTGGCAAATCAATGACATATTTATGTTATGTAAATTACTCTTTAGGTTTATAGAACTTCCAGGAAAAGAAACTAATGGAAAGTACTGTCCAGTATTTAAAAGAAAGAGACCTATGCTTTTTTTACTCGTGTGCAACAGACTTGTTTAAAGTCAATTTTATTTTCTGGGTGTTTTTTTTTTTTTTTTTTGTGTTTTTTTTGTAGTGCTGTGTGTCAGGTGGCTTTACTGACTCTTTTTGTCCCTGCTAAATAACCTGGATGAATGTCATCGTTTCACTTGCTGCTATTTTAGGGAAGTAATAACAAGTTTCAGATATGATTATGGTCTCCTGAATGTAGTCCATTAAACAGAATGAAAACCAGGGCCCTTTTTGATAATGTTATGTAAAGTTTATTAATAAAATGTCGCCTCCTTGTTGTGAATATATTCAGGAAAACTGTGTTGAGCTCAATCTGGTTGAATAAAAGAACTGACATAGCTTCAGATGCATTTACTGAACTGGATTCAGCCTAATGAACTCCCGAGGTTTCGTGGGACAGAAAGGCAAAAAACCCGAGTCACTCCATGTAGATCCAGTTTGTAATTAATTGGGATTATTATACTTCAGATACTTATAATTCTTATTGGTTGCAGGACGTTCTTTTGGAAGTGAATTATTATTATTCCTTCTTGTAAGGTAAATTATTCTAGACATTTCCTGGCTCTTCTTTTAGACATTCACTATTTCTTTTTTGTCTTTGAAATGACTGCACTTGATGCAGTGTTATAAATTTATATATGGCAAATATATGTTCTTGTGACATGTTGTAGCTTCTTAATCCAGTGTCTATATTCTATTTTCTCTGTACAAATTCTGGCACATACTTTCCTAGTTTTGAGTTCCTTCTTTTATGCTTTGTAACAATGCTCTTTCTGCTGTTGATTCATCGTTGCTCCCTAGCAAATTTTCATTTTCCTTTCTCCTCTTCTATACATGGTGGCTTTATTTTTCTAGACTGCTTTGTAGTTTCAACAGACAGTGAGAAAAACTAATTGAGGCTTTGATCCTACACTAAGCAATTCTCTCATTCTTTGAGGGGAAAAGTGACTCAGTACAGAATAAAGCTGCATAATATTACATTTATTTCATGGATTGAGTAGTGCTAAAATGTTAACTGTGTTAACACTAAAGATTACTTTTAAATTCTTAATTATTAACTTTCTTGGTCCAATGTCAACTGCTATTGTACCTCTATTTTTAAAAATTATTTCAGCTGCAACAATAATATTGGGACAGTTGGCAAATCAAGTCTGTCTTGAAATGTTTCTCATCACAGTTTTGAGGCAGAGGTGCTAGTTTTCTGCTTTTGGTTGTTCTGTAACTTAAGACAAATCTTGCTTTTGAACGTCTTCTGGGTGGAAAAAGTTAGTCACAATGAGCTTAAAACATTTTTCTGATCGAAGATTGTTTCCTTGAAAGTAGACTAAGGCAAATTCATAAAAATTAGAACAGGAAGATGTAGTTTTTATTTATGCAGTTATCTTTTGGAAGATTTGCTTGGGTAGCCAAAGCTTAACACATAGTTTTTACTACTCATAGAAGCCAAGGCACACAGTTGCCAAGCTCAATCCATTTCAGGGTGCAGACTGATTATTTCTCTAGAAGTTTAATGTAGTTCTTTAAAATGTCTGCCACCTTACTGGTGATTAGCACCTTTGCATCTGATTTAACAGGCTGTCTGAATTTTGTTCCTCAAATCAGAGCGCAGCTCCTAGCAAGTCCAAATAACTTTGTGCTGAAGTGGCCAGACTCGGTAATGAGCATCTGGTGCAGTGAGTTTTCAGTCATCCCAGCTGGCTGTGCCAGAATTCATCTTTCTGTGCCCTCAGGCATCGATTTCGCTGGGCTCTTTGCTTCTTGACTCACAAAAGTCTCGACTGGCTAAATCAAAACTCTTTTCAGAAAGGTAGTCATGGAATAAAAAGATGAAGAGAAGGAAAAAAAAAAAAAAGGAGAAGAGATAAATGAAAGGGAATCTGAGAGAGGGCAAAAATGGTGGTGGTAATCTCCGGATGAGTTTCAGAAAGGAGCAGAAATCAATAGGAGCTTCAAGTACTTTGAAAATCTCTGCACTGCCCTCTGGTTTGTTTGATCTGGGTTAGCACAGAAGTTCCAAAGACAAAACAACTTTTCCTCAGACCCCAAAAGATGACTGAGTGGGTCCTCTTTCTTCCTTATTTTACATATGTTTCCATCAGTACCAGCCTGGAGTAATTATTTTTCTGTTTACATCTAGGACAAAATGCCAGATTCACAGTATGCAACCTACTCTTTCATCCCTTGACTGCCTACTGATTTTTTGCACACTTGGATCATAGATTTTTGCTAGTATGCTGTTTTTGTTACATCCACTTTTCTGTTAAATCAAACTCAATGGCTTCAATAGAAAAAAATCCAATCTATCACTATTTTTTCTGACTGCTAATGGAGAATTTTGAGAAGTGCAGAGGTGAATAGCACAGCTTAAAAGCAGCCATGCTAGCTCCCTGTGAAGTGACTTTCTCTACCAGCTTTGACAGCATTCACCTCATGTGGCATCCCAGAGATAAATGATACCTTCCTCTTGCCTTCCTTTTCTTTTAAATGAAGATTTACTCTACACATAATGTCAAAGGAGGCTGATGCTTTCCATGCTGTAGTGAACTCTTTAAGCAGATTATTCTTTTATTCTGTGATAATCAGTTTTGGATTAGATATTCAGTAAATAGTCTGTAATGCATCATACAGTTGGTAATGTCAAGTGGTTTTTCAGCAGTTTAGGTTTTTTGTTGTTGTTAGGTTTTTTTGGTTTTAATTGGGGTGTTTTTCTAATAATAATTGACTGTTTGTAAGACCACGAACATGCTTTGTATAATCAGGATCTGATTCAATCTTATATTTTGTATAAATGCCTACTATAAATTCACACGTTCCTGTGCTCCTGTATTCTGTTGTGATTGCACTGTCTGCTCTCACTAGAAAAATCTCAACTTTCTGGGACATTCTTACTTAGGAATTCCACTGGACTTGGAAGTGTGAGGGAAACTAATATTCTTAAATCAGGCAATAACCAAATTTAGCCTGTCTATCACTGATAGAAAAATCTTGAAGTGTGAATTTTTTACTCATGTTTTTACTTATGAACACATGTCTGTGGTGCGTATGTATGCATAAGGAATTATACAAAGCCTGTTTTTTTTTAAGGGGACTCTTTAGTCTCTTCTTTTTCACTCCTAATTTGGTGTTCTAAACTTAGACTACCAGCTACTAAAACGCCTCTTATGTTCTTTGAGGTTGGTTTTGTTTTGTTTTCAGTAGATGAAAGAGAAGGAAGTCGGATGGTTTTGCAAATGCTATGTTGAAAAGATTAAAGAAAAAAGTTCTAACTTTTTGTGGCTTAAATATTGCAAAAAAGGAAAAATTCCAGTTGTACTTCGACTCCATTGCATGAAATTGCTGTCCACTGCATGCATAGATTTCTCCTTTCCTTAAAAAGCTGAGAAAAAATTACTGTGTGGCTTCCTCCTGTAAGCCCTTCCATACACTACACCCAGGGAAATTCTACAGCACACAGTCAATGCTGCAGTTCCTTGCAGGTGTCTTCATTTAACATCCAGCACAAAAAAACCCACCCAAAAAACCAAAACAACAACAAAAAAAACATCAAGCAGTTTGACACATCCATCCGGAATCCAACTTTTTAAATACAAATATATGTCCGCGACCTCTTAGTGACTTCAGGATACATTTAGTTTTGGATGAGTTGGTGCTGTTATGGTCTAAAAGTTGCATTATTTGCTGTGTCTATGAGAGGACTTGTATGTTGATGGCTACACATTGAACCAGGTTTTCACTAATCATCTGAAAAAAACTTACTTCAAAGGCAGGTGATTTATAGATTCTAAATATCTGGGGAGTCCTTAAGTGTCGTGGTCAATACACCTTAGTGGCCTATGGTTCAGTTGGTGAAAATAAAGGGGATGTTAGGACAGCCTGGGGTCTGCTGACTCTGTCTCCTGAATAGGCTTTGTTGTAGTATTTGGGAGATAAAACTGTCTGGAAAAATGCCTCGTAACATGTCTGAGATAGTGAAAGGATTCATCTGAAAACTGATCTGGCCCCAAGACTTGCTTGTCTTCCCAAGATGGGAAAAAAGCCAAATGATACTGTTCTTGCAGAGTAACTTATTAAAGAAATTAATTTTCAAGTGAGAAATTTCTCAAGAAATATTTACCTCTTACAGCTACTGAATGTAGTTTTAAGCTCCTAAGATGTGCTGTATTATAAATAATTGTTCGTAAGGAAGAGAGTGTAAGAGTACGACTAAGAATTTTCAGTACTAAAGTGGCTGAGAGCCCTCTTTCTAAAGAATAATAATGTTTTTATTGAGCAATAAAAAGTATTTCTGTATGCAGGGAGTAGGCAGGACCTTATCTGCCCTTTTTATCCTTCTTGGAGACCCAGGTGTTCTTGGCATTTTTTTTTTTTTAACAGTCCACATTTCCATTAAGGAAAGCAAAGAAAAACTTCCAATCACCCCATGCCCATGGTCAGTACTTGAGACACAGAATGCTCTTACAAGCAGTAGAAAATCTGGCTGAGGGGTGTTTGCCTGTGGGATTGAAGGGGTGCTCCAGAGTGGGTTGACAGGGAGCAATAAGTGGAGTTGTAGAGGGGGTAGCTTGAAGATCACTCACTCTCTTGCTCAGCCGAGGTGTTTCTGCAGCTATTCCAGGTGAAGGAGTTTTATTCAGAAAAATCCCTGGAATACCTGCAGTTCCTGAATCATCCAGCATTGGCCTCACTCTGGTAATCCCATGGGAAATCTAATTGCTAGCAGCTTCTTAGAGGTCAATATTATAGATTGCTTTTTACAGAAAGATCAAGGAAAAGATCAAGCTGTACTTCTTGTTTGAAGATGGGAGGGAGGAAGGACAGGTAGGAAAGGGCAGAGAGCTCAATAAGAGAATGTGATCTGTGCGCTGGGGCACCGAAACAGCTTTTCATTGTAACCTTGTATTTGATTATGGTGCTTCAGAAGTAAAGCCCAGGGGTGAAAACAGGATGGAATGATTAAGCACCAGCTCTGTTAAACAAATAATTTCCCATGGAGAAAGAGCTTAATGGTGAAACTTTTTTGTTTTATTATGCAAACAAATTTATTTTTATTTTCATTTTTATTTTCTGCATCAAAACTGTATTCTCAAGCTCAGTTACTATAATTTTTAATTAAAAGCAATCGTCATAGTTTTTGATGAAGGGACTCTACCATCTAAGTTCTGTTTGCATTGGCAAATATAGGACATACATAGATTTATTGAACACTTGGAAAATTATAATAGTAAAAATGAATTTAATCTGCTTCTTGTTATAAAATGGTGAGATATACCTTATTCCATAAGTTAGACATGGACTTGGTGTCTTATTTTCCTGTGGTTTTTTTTTTTTTCATCTCTTCTGAGTTTTTCAGTCCATTTATTGTGATTTAAGTAACCATATGGGTTGAACACACAGTATTGACCAGTAGTGGCAAGCAGATAAAGTGAGTATGCAGCATAGATAAATAAGGCCACAGGATAGTGTTTTTTAAAGTTACATTGGTAATGAGTGCCTTTAGTTCTCCTTATCTGAGGCTGTATTAAAAGGTAAAGCAAGTAGCAAACTGAAGTTCTGAAAGTAGTTGTTTTGCAGAATCTGTTGGCAAGTATTTAAAGAATAAAATATTAGTAGATAAATATTTGAATTTATGTAACAAAAATGCCAAAATAATCTTCTGCTCAATAGAACAAAAAAAGAGTTGTGATACCAAGAACACAGACTCTTTGAGTTCGGCAGCATGGCCAGGCAAGCTTTCAGCTGGATTTTAGTAGAATATGTCTGAAGAATGCTAGAAAAACTGAGTTTCTAAACTCTCTTTTCTGTCTGAAAAAGAGTACTTGTAGAATGGCTGGATAGAACATAGAGGGCGAGGCTTGTGCTTAATTTTGGTTATTTTTTTAGCTTTTATGGAGAGATAACAGAAGTTGATATAGATCTAGTTCACATTTAAGGGGACAATTTAACATAAAGAGGCCTGTTTTATTGTCCATGTAAGAAAGCACTGGGCAACGCAGCAACAGCACTGTAGTATCAGAATTCTGAAAGTATGCTTTCTTATCATTAATAGTTTTGATTGTCACTGCACTTTTGAGATACCTGCAGTGCTAATCCTGGGCCTGAATTGCCGCTGTCTGGCAATATCTGGTCTTTTATGCCTGGTTCCTTTTTTTTTTTTCCCTACAGCCTGGAGCAATTACTGCAGCAGCTTCTCATTTGCAGTGAGAGGCTGGAGACAGATGCACTGCTCTGGCACCCCTGCCTGCCTGGTGCACTGGCTTTTCCTCAGAGCTGTGTCCCTCCACAGCTCTCGTGTGTTTGGGACTCAACTGAGGTGGGAAAGTAAGAAAGGAGAGGAAGGTGGGATGTGATGAATGGGGGAATGTGGTTCTGGAGAGGTGAGCAGTATGAAACATTTTCAGTTTTACTTTTCACGTTCATCTTTTTTATGCTGCCCAGTGAAATTAGAGTCATAGCACGCTCTTCTTGAAATTCTTCAGAATTTTTCTTAATATTGAGGCGTACCATTCAAGTTTGTGAGCTACAGTGAATTAAAGAACACAAAGTAATTTTTCAGTTTGATTTGGAAAACATAAGTTCTCAAGGAACTGATAATGAGCAAACAAGTAAAAGGTGATAGGTTTAAAAGGGTTCACAGGACATGTCAGCAGACAATACCACAGCTCATCAACGCTCTACAATCAACTTTATTAAAGCCTGAAAACCAGAAATGTAATGGGACAGCAAGGAGAAAAAGTACCCAAGACCATCATTGGTATATTGGGTCCCTGCAGAACCAGGACCCCATCAGGCAAATCAGAGCTCGTTTTAGCAAGGACCAAACAAACCTGCAGAGTTGAGCCTGTTCTGCCAGAACCACAGGGGGGTGAAGGCAGGAGACCCCTGCTTTAATGTAGTTGTAATTTCAAGGGCTTCCCTGGACGTTTGCTGTGCTTTGCTTTCACAGTTAGCAGTGTGCTGTCTTGCCATCCCAGGCTTGATCAAATCTTTCCTTGAGTGAATGTTTTTCTATTTGCCATTTTGTTCCAATTATCTTTGAAAGTGCATCTTAAATAATGCTTCTCTGTAAGACAAATATTTTTCAGGTACAGTGATCTGTCAAAAAACGTTAGGATATCATAGTGTAAATTTTATCACAGGTGTCTTACATCCTGGCTTAACTAGTTTAGCATTTATTGTGCTGTAATGATTTCCATTTTCTGCTTGTTCAAATAAGCTTTTGTATTTCATGCATCTAAGTTTTGACTGACACTGGATATTTACTCAAATATGCATTTTGATAAAGTATAGAGCAATTAGAAGGAAGATGACACTTATGAGGGAAGACAAGTAGTTTTCACTAGACAATATCATTTATCATGCTTTTATTAGAAAAAGATAGAAAAGCTGTGTACAGTTCTGGACTGAGGGCAGTGGAGTGTAGAACAGTGTGCCCCTGTCAAATTGATAGAGTAAAGATGTAGAGGGAGATAATGGAAACTTTCTATTCAGTGAGGAGTGGAATAAAGAAACCATTTCTAGTCATTCTTCAGCATTGATTGCCTTTGTGCTTTAGGCTTAGATCAGAACTTGCACGTAATAAAGAGAAAGTTGAACAAATATGGAGATCCAGAGGAAAATGAAGATAGATGAAGCTGATCCTTTGGTGTAGAGGTATCAGGAAAATATTTAACATGGAAACTTAATGCAGGTGATAACTATAGTTGTGATAATACAAAGAAATAAGCTGCAGGCAGTAGTAATAATAAAATGTAAAAACATTTAGTGTGTAGTGGAATAAATGTTCCAGTACAAAACATAGGGTTCCATATTTCTGGTTTGACCTTATTGCAAGGAAACAAAGCCACAAAATGAACCTGCACTTCAGGTGTAGCAGTTCATAGTGGTTCTTTATTTGAGTATGTCAGGATTCACTTCAGTTTTCTTCACACCTGGCTGTACCAGTCAGACAAACACTTGCATATTCTACAGCTGCTGCTACCTTGCCTCTGCAATCACTGTGGCACCAATGGGTATATTAAATTAATCACTTAGCAATTTTATTATGCAACCTTCTGAAGCTTTAGCATCCTATAATTTTAAAGCAGTGTCATTATGGTTACCTGCTGGGGCAGTTTGTGTTCAGTTTTTATGATGCCTTGGTATTCATTATTTGTAGTTTAGGGTTGTCCAGAAGGCTGGATCTTGTAAGGCTTTGTACAAGAACATAGGGGCACTAAGACACGGAGTCAGAACATCTGAAAGCAAATGACAGAAAAATAAGCAATCAGGACATCTTCTGCTGTAACATGTACAAGAATTTGCTGTTCCTGCATCACACTTACATTATTTGCAAAATATTAAGTTGCTATTAATTGACACTGGTTTTATTAGCCTGGGGTGCGGAGTGTTCATTACAATAGAAGTGGTGGTTGCTGTAGCTGAGAGTAACTTAGAATTTCTGTGAGTCACACAGAGCAAATATTCATCAGTTTGGGATGCGTTCTTCCACAGGAAAAAAAAAGTGTGAGTTGGTGTGTAAATAGAACAGAAAACCACCTTAGTATTATGAAAAATATTATCTTCTTTCACTAAAGTGTGGGGAGCTTGAAGCAAGATTAGAAGACAAAATTGCCGGTAGTGGGAAGAGAGTTTTTCACCAAAACTGGTTCTGAATGAAGAAGGTTGTAAACTATTAAAAAAAAATAAAAAAGAGGAAATTTTCATCAGCAAGGGATAATAATCTAAGGGTGAAATAAAAGTTGAATTATTCAAGTTTGGTAATTCTCCTGAACTATTGGGTTTTCTTAGTGGAAACAGCTCAGCTGTTTTCTGTGATCTTTCTTTTCCTTTTCTGTCATTGTCCTCCTCTTGCACATGAAAAGATTTTTAAAAAATTGTAGGAGATAGCAAAATTATCCATAATGAGTTTGTTAGTATGTTCACTAATGGATCTATTTTTATGTTTTTTGTTTCAATCTGACATTGAAGGAAGTAAGGTAGAGAGGTGGATGGTCAGGGGAGTTCCATTAATGTCTTCTCTTCTTTAGCCTGCTATTTAATGAGAAAACACGTTGTTTGGGTCAATCAAATTTTGACAGCATCCTTCAAATGGTTGTTACCCATCAAAAGTTGCAATTTAAAGTGTCTATTTCCCTCATTTTTGGACCAGGTATTTTTATTCTTGGCTTCAGGTCAGAATTGGGCCCTGTCTCACTTGTATACTGTTTTTTTCTGCATTGTTTTCAATAATTGCTCTTCAACTTTGCAACATTTCTTCATGCTTTCGCATTTTGACTTTTAGGGTTTCTTGTCTCAATTTTAATTGAAAAATATAATAATTCTAATACGATTCAGGCTACTGCAAACAAGCAGTATTTACAATATACCTTGTAATGCAAATATCAGAAGGAAGGAATTTTCTATTAAAATCTCTCATTTTAACAGAACGGGTTGTATTATGGTAAAAAAACCTGTTTCCTAGCATGCTTTTCACTGTCTGGTTATGTATTTCCATTAATTACTATTTTGTTATATGCTAGGGTATCTCTGTATGTATGTTTGTGGAATGAAAGAAATTAGTAGCCTAAACCTAATTAGTTCCTGTATCTAACATCTACTTGAGAAGAAATTATTTTAAATGTAAAACAAGCAATGAGAATCAGAAGCCTTTTAAGCATTATTGTGAATCATGGCATTGGGACAAAATATTTGAAGATGTGATACAAATCCTAAACAAGTGGCAATGCAGTGATGGGCCCCAGTATATTAGCCAGGGATATCCACTAGTTTTGCTTTATAAAATTTTTTTCTTAAATACCTTCCTCCATTTCAGTCCTGTTTTTTTGTTTACCTGTTGTTTTAGTAGCATGACCCTTATACACTAAATGTTACTCTGCAGGAGATTAATAAAGTTAACTTTTAAATAAGTCTTGTTTGTGGAAAAGGTATTAATCTCCAATTAAAACAACCAAAATATATTAAGGAATAATACTTCATATTTCAGGTGTTTTCACTGAATAACTTCCTTGGAATGTTTCATAACCTTTCCATCAGGGATGGCAGTTGGTATTGTTGGAGTACTAATATATATTGAAAAGTATAATAGAAAAGAATATGTTTTATGAGATACTTGACCTAATTTTGATGTACTTGAGATGCAAAGAATCAACTTCTTGGAATTTTTCAGTGTGCAAGAAGGGAGGACTTTCATTGTGCAACTGGGGGGACTTGTTATTTTTAGTAGTCATTCAATAATTAATTCAGTTGCTAACAGTAAGAAAAACATCCAGAAACAGAAAAGCAGAGGGAGAAATGGGGGGGAATAAGTAATACAATTTTGTTCTTGTAGTAATATTAGCTTTTTAATCAATTTAATGACTTTTATTGGCAGGCATGATGTGTTGTGATAATCTGAATACAGTGTGTCTGTTGCTTGTAAGGACCATTACACCTGTCACAGTCTTAAATCTGAATTGGAAACTAAATGAAATATCCTTTACATAGGTATAAAGGAAAGTTATATAGGTATAAAAAAAATTTGGAGTACGGGAAAGGGAAGACAGACTTACTGAACTCTGTTTTGTTTGGTTTTGCCCAGAGGAGGGGAGTACTGAGTTGTTAACAATAGATTCTGTAGGAGTTGTAACAACTTAATGCTAACAGTGTTTCTCACTGCTAAAACATCTCCCCTCCCGTGGTTTGAGGGAAGGCCACTCTGACAATCACTTTGTTCTCTGAGATTTCTGAACTTTATCTGTTTCTATAGAAACAGATAAAGAAATTGGGTGAAAAATGTATTTGCTGACCTCCACTAAGATGTCATTCTTCGGCTTTTTTTTTTTTTTTTTAATTGTTTGTCTTATTTTGATGGGTCTTTTAAACTACCAATTGCACTTTATTGGGCTCTCATCTTCTACTTACCTTATCTTCTTTTATTGGACTTTTACTAGCCTGCCATGATCTTTATTGGATTATATTATTTTTAGCCTGAATGTTTTGCTCTTGCTAAGGAAGCTGGGGAGATGGCATGGGGAACAGCATTTTTAGCAGGATGAAGAGATGTGTCTCTGTCCTCATGTGTTGGGTTCTCCTGGGGCAGTAGATCAAAAGGAAGCTGTTTATGTGAGCTTAGTAATTTCCTGACAAATAATGAGAAGTTAGCTCTCTGATGTTCAGCAGAGCACGTTGTCGAGTCCTGAGCTACTTGTGACTTGTACAAGTCAAAAATGCTCCTTGCCACCAATCTTGGCATGAGTTGAACTTCTCTTTCTGGGGGAACATGTCAGCATGTTCCACCTAATTGTTATTTGGAAGTTAGACTGGCAGAATGCCTCATAAGACTTGAACTGTTCCTTTATTAGTTCACATAAAGACTGATTACCTAAAATTTGCTGTTGGGTATTTTTGTATTGGCAGAAGTGACAGAGGTAGGGCCCTGTTAAAATAAGTAGGGAGATGCTGGTAGCAATGTGCAATTGAGAGAGACACCTGACTTGAGGTTTTTCTGTCTATTCCACCAGCATCTGAATTTGTTATTCTGCCAGAACACGACAAGTTCACTCTCTCCTTTCCCTTCTCCCCATTTTCTCCTGCCCAGCACACGTAAATAATCTTTTCATGTGCTGTTAAGGAACAAGTGGCTTGAGAACATTCTTTGTTGTAGGCAAATTGCTTTGTGTTTCAACTTGTTTAATATAGCACAGACATGTATTTAATGGCAGTTTTTAATGGATTTGGGTAGCAACACAAACTTCTGAAGAAGGGAAAGGGCTGACTCATTTCAATGTGAGGAATTGATAGTCTGGATTTGAGGAGGGGGAAAAAGTGGCTTTCAGATCTGTGCTGTCAATCTGATCACATTTTCAGTGGGTAATGAGTGACAGTTGTTACCAGCTGATGGCTGTGTGGTGACCTGGGTGAAAGCAATTGCAATCGTGTCTGATTTCAGAGTCTACAGGTGCCTACACTGCAGAATAAACCAACAAAACTGACAGTAATTGGCATTGGTTTCAGCAGGCTCTGCAAAGAGGTCAAGGACAATCCAGCATTCCAGGACATTGCTGGGGCAGTTTGGAGCTGTTGTCTGAGAAAATTTCAAGCTCTAGCTGTGCTGAGGACCAAGAGAGTTTTGGTTTCCAGGAATGTCAGTTCCACAGTCTTCAGAAGGACTGTCTTTCCTTTTAAAAACATGAACAGTGGAAGGGAGGAGGGCAAAAAAATATTCTTATTATAAAAATATTATTTCCTTTCTATAAATACCCTGTTGGAAGTGCATCTTTTGCTTGCCATTAAATGAAATTGAAAATTAGATTCTAATAGTGATTTTGATTTCCATCTTATATAGGAACAATGAGATATAATAGCTGTTTTTGGGAACATGTGTGTATGTATGCGTGTGTATATGTGAAAACACACGTGGGTTTTATGTACAGCAATTAAGCTCAGCATATTGTGTGTAATTGGTGATTTACAGCAGAAAGTGGCACAATTAATAACAATTAAATGCCAATAAATGCTTAATTGCACCTTATGCTCTATATAATTGTTCAGTAGTTCCTTTTGTATTTATTGAAGATTCAGCTATCAAGAAAACTTCTAAAATCTACCATTAACCTGTGTGGGTTTTGTTTTGTTTTTTTTTTTTGTGGGTATAAAGGGATTTTGGGGATTTTCTTTATTTCTCAGGTTGGAGGGCCCTTGCTTTGAGTTTCAGTTCTGAAAGATGATTTCTTGGTTACTTTGATTAGAGAATAGCTTAGTGGTTTTTAGCCTCACTCTTGTTGTCTTGTTCAGTAATAGTTGAAGAAGTGACAGCAGAAGTTTGCCGTCTTCATATTTAAATGTAGCTATGTTGGACTTTCGGCAAGGACAGCTGGAAGAGACTCATCTGGTGTCTAATGAATCATTCTGCCTTCAAATATTTTTATTCTTTGGAGAGAATGACCGGCAATGGGAAGAGAAGTGAGGAATTTTCTCCTCTCCAGTATAAACCAGAGTTTGAATGAGTGATTGTATCAGGGTGCTGCTGGGTGGTATCTGCTAACCCAGCCTCTTGCAAGATGATAAAGCCCTGGGGTCTTTTCAGCTGAGAAAATCTTCCTCTTTTCCAGGTATTTGGATTAGGGTTGATCCTAATGGTTACAGCCCTCCCCCTTTGTGCAAGACAGTTATGGGTGCATTCCTTGCTCCCAGAACTTTACCTGATAAAATTCATGTGACATTTTAATAGCATCAGCAAAACAGATATATTAATTAATTCATTATGCCTTTATATTTTTCCCTTTAGTGCTGAGTACCACAAATATTTAATCACCTAGCTGTGAGTACTCTTTAAATCAAAACTTGTGCCAACTCTTAGAAATCAAAACCTACTTTCAGAAAAGGGAAAAAAAAAGCACCATTGGAAATAGGAGTTATATCTCTCATAATGATTATCTTTTTTGGTTTACCTTTCCTCCACAATTTTAGAATCCCAGAGGTTACTGCTAAATTGTCAGGGCTTTTTTAAATCCTTCTGTGTTTAAGAATAAAATCAATCTGTCTTTCTACTGTCATGAGTTACAGTTGGTGCATTTTTTCATCACATAAGTTGAACATTTTAACTTGAACATTTAGCATATAATTATGTATTTATACATAAAAGTATTAATACATAGTGCTAAAAAGCGAAGCCTTTTCTAAACCAGCATTGAACTCTGAAGAGAGTTTGTTGTTTGAGTCCTTCAGGTGCCTTACATAAATCTTAATGTAGCCATGTATTAATTTGGAAGCAGTAACTTCAATTTTCTTCCTCTTTCTTGCTTCTCCCAGATCTTTTCTGTCTTTGTGTTCCTTCTTTTCCCTTTGCACTTTTTAACTGGAACACAGAAACATTGGTGGGCTTTTTTCATGAAACAGTGTAATTAGAAGGGATTTTGTTAATTTCTAGTGCTATGGCATAGAAAACAGATATTTGTGCTAGATTTCAGTTGAAGCAATAAAGCAATTTAAACGCAGTCTGGATGCTTACTCAACTTCCCAGACCTGGCATGAATTTTATTTGTTGTTGGTTTAGACAACTTAGGATGAAAACACAGTGCATCCAGGTACTTCTCACTATTAAAGTAGTCACTAAAGAAATATAAATAGCTGTAGGCTGTCAGTGTTATTAAACTGTTGATGCATCTAATTCAAGTGATTCACATCAATGTTATCTCTCCCTTTGTGTTTCAGTGCTGAGCAACATCTTATTTTTGTTACTATGCATTTACATAGAACCAATAAATGCCTTTCAGAAGTATATTAATGCTGTGGTTTTGGAAGATATTTTAAGAATTTGCTCTATCCTGTTATGAACAGCTTATAAGCAAAACAAAAAAGGTGCATGATAGAGAAGTATTTTCTCTTTGTGGTGCTACCTGTAAGAGATCTACTTTAAGATATTTGAGATTGACCCTGGGGGACAAGTAGGAAAGGAGAAATATATTGATGAATGAGGACAGAGATATTTCTAGAAGTGTAAAGCAGTGCTCTCAAGACAAAACAGATAAGGAAAATTAAATATTTGGGAAATGCATTAAAAAGTCATTGAAAGAAAACTGCTTTGGATGCATGTCCAGTCCAGTTTGTGTGCAGAACCAGGGTGACAAAGAAACTCCATTTCAGGGCTCAAGAAGAGGTTTAAGAAGCTAAGATGGACTGCAGGGTTTGGATGATGGAGTAGAATTCCATTCAATGGCAATTCATTCAAAAATAGCATTTTGAGAAGGGCGTAAGTAAGACTTTGTTTAATTGTTCTACTTAAAATGATGCCTTTGATTTCTACAGTTCAAATTTCCAGGTTCTCATTCATGTGTGGATTAAAAAGGAATAATTTTTCACATAGGTTCAGAGCAAGGTTGATGCATGGCTGACTTTGTGGTGAGATGCATTAACTGCATATTACTGATATAAAAAGTGAGTTTAAAGGTAACCCAGATTTATTGCAGCCTGTTTCTTATTGAACCACGTTTGCAGAAATTTCAGACAAAAGAAGAAACAACATTCTTCTGATTATGAAGTGGCATATTATAAACATATCATGAATCAGTAAAAAGTAATACACAATATAATTTGTAAATATGTGCTCTATCCTCACATGTAACTGCTAAAAGAGAGCATCTCTTTGCTTAATCTTTGCCTCCTTTATTTTTGTCTTGAAAGTTAAAAAAAAAGTTTTAATATTGAGTAACCTCTTTGCTCTAATAACTGAGGTTTTTTCTTTTTTTTTAAGTTTTCTATGTTTTTGTGTTAGTTCACTTCTGAGTCTTTACCAGGTTTTTTTCTTTGCCAATTTATTTTCTGCTTCTGACCAGCTGATTTGATACATAGCTTGTATTTCTACATATTTCATTGGGTTGGAGGAAACCCAGGTGAAACTCATTTTACTGCTTGCATGCAAAGGCATTTTGGTTCTTGGTATATTCCTTGAATCAATTGTATGATTTTCTCTGTTTCAATTTGATGCTACTTTTTACTATAATATTTATAGATGACCTGAGAAATCTTTGATCAGTATCAATTTTGCTCCCTTGTGGGGTGGATTCCACCTTCTCTGAATGTACCACAAAATCAATCATTAAATAAAAAAGTCTTCTTGGTTTTCATTTTATGATGAGGGAAAGCTGACTTTGTCACAATCAGGACAGACCTGATGACCTTGAAAACTTGATTATGGAAGATGTTTTTCCCCTTCTGTTCATATTGAAAAAAGTTGTTGTTGTGGAAAAAGCAGAATCCAAGTTATCCAATTTTATTAACCTATAGGCTTGATTTTTACTTTGGATGAAATATCACATGAGAAACCTATGACAATTCCTCATCTTTTTTTATTACAGTGTGTGAAATTTTAAAGTTATTTACAGCAAGAAAATAAATCTACAGGGGTTTATTAGGTTTCTTCATGCAGTATTTGAAGGAAAGTTTAGCAGTTCCTTGTGTTCTTTGTGGATCTGAGTGTACACACGTGCAAATATATATATATATACACATACTGTGTCCTACTGCCTCAATAGCTGGAAGACTATAGAAAAAAAGTAGTTTTTGTAATCTCAAGTAAAATATGTCTTTAGAACATATGAAGATGATTCCTTATATATTTTATTTATGCTCTTGACTGTAGCATTTTATGTGCAAGGCCCTTGATCATCTTCAATGATGTAAGATACATTAAAGGTTTAGGACTTAACTCTTCTCAAGCAGTGACAGTTAAACATGAAATGTACTGCAGATATTGCTAATTACTCATTATTATTCTCAGATGTTACTCTCTTTTAACTATAGCAATGCTTTGAAAAATTGTGGTTTCCCCAGTACAGTCATCCATCACTTTTTATGTATCATCTTCCTTCACTGCAGTTTATTGTGACATGTTTACTGGGATGTCTTTGTGCTGATTGGTATCATGCCCTACTTGTGAGATGATAGATTTTATTGCGCTGAAGATTTTTAGATTGGATGTTATAAAATATTAGCTTCAATTGAAATATTTCTTATTTTAATTTCTGTTTTTAATGTGAGTGCTTGATACTCTGAAGGCTAGAAACAGCTGTTTGCAGGAAAGGACGTTGCACTTAGGTTTATTTCAAGACACAGCCCTCTAACTTCCTGACGTGACTGCAGTCACTGCTGCTGTGAGTGTGGCTTTGGACCAGATAACTTCTGAATGTCCCTTCCAGTTTAGTCTATCATCTGCTCCATGCTCAGAGAGTTGCCAAAATCCTTAGGGAATTTAAGCTTGTAAACACTCCTGCCAGTAAAAGTAAGGGCAAAAGCTGGCACAGGAATGTTTCATCTAGTCCAGGTCAGTGCTCAATTTATCTTACATCTAGATATTTTCCAAATTCTATGGAATAGTATTGTTTAATGCAGGAAATGTTTACACACGAGAAGTTCAGCCATTTTTTTTTTTCATTCTTCTATATTTTTGTCAGGATGACCCAAATTTTGGGGTGATTGTTGTTTCACCGCTGTGATTTGTTTCATTGCTTGTGTTTTGTAATTTCATTGCTGTGATTGTGTATGGGACTCTGAGGAAAAGTTTAAAAACATGAGGTAATGCCTGTCTTTTAGCATGCAAAATTTTTCCTGCCTGCTAATAATTTTTGAAGTTTGAAACACAAGTTTCCTGCCCAAAATTTTAATTTGACACCTAATCTTTTATACATTTTTTAACTTGTTATCTGTGTTTTATGTTCAGAGTGGTTAGTATAGCTGCTGTAATATGCTAGGCTAACTGACTGAGACTATTTGAAATCTAAGATTTCCTTCAAGGCCCATTTTAAAATAAAAACTGTTGGAAGATATGATGGTCACTGCAATTTATTTTTGACAAATAATACTTATTATAATGAGCCTGGAGGTCATTGTGTGTGAGGTACAATGCTATATAAATGTCTACTATTATTTTTTATTACCGAGTAATTTACAATTCCCTTGTCAGTCAGTGACCCGTGTATGAACATTTTTGTATACCAGTCAAAGCAGATCTTTTCTTTTACAGGAAAAAAAAAATCCAGTTCTCATTGCCTTACAATATTCTCTGACAAAAGACATTATCATGAAATAATTGATTGTGCTGGAGAATTACAAATGTTGCAGCACCACCAAGGTCATCTAACCCTCAGCAGTGTGGGTTACCCAACGATAAGAGTGCTTTGTTCAGAAATATTGCTATTGCAGAATGGTTTAATAGTAGCACAAAGAGGATGTTCAGAATTTGAAAAAGCTATGGTTGTAGAAAAATGCTGCCCAGAAGCAAAACCCATCCTGACAGTGGTAATGGTTTAGTGGGACATTATGGGTGATAAAAATGCTAATGGCTAGAAGTTAAGTATCCTATAGCAAGTCCATGCAGTTTGCAGTATGATCTTTGCCTTCTGAAACAACTTGGATTTATGAAGAACTTAAGCTGTGTACCGAGGTGTTCCAGGAGCAGAACACATGCTCAAGCTTTCTAACTCTCAAATATTTAAATCCAGTGTGTCAATGATTCTAATAATAGTCTGACGACACTTAAGGGGTCAGAATAACTTTGTTTAATTGGCAGGATTTCTGTCATTCCTGAGCAGATAATTTACCCTAAGTATATTGTAATAGCAATTCAAGCTGTGGCAGATTCATCTCTCTGTCTATGGCAACAGAGAGATTGATTGATTTTAGTTGTGTCATTAGAATGTAGAGATAAAAAGAAAATGTTATAACAAGGACAAACTTTGTGTGGAAAAGCACGTGTCACAGGAAACCAGAGGACAAGTGATGCAATTCATTTGTTTCTCTGTTCAAGAGACAATTTGTCTACATTCCATATACTTACACTCACAAATTAATTTAGATTGGGAAAGAATATCCTTCTGTGTAACTAATACTGCTACTGTAATGAACATCTCTAGTGGGATCCTGATTAATGTAAAAATACATTAGCATCCAGAAACTGATGCTGATAGATGCTACTTTCATTCCATACTTTCTGCAGCAGGTGCTTCAGCAGTTCTGAAATCAAGTATTTATACATAATAATTTTGGGGTCCTTATTTAGGCCCTTAGGACTCCTGTGCATTGATCTAGTATCCAGCAATTACTCATTTTCATTGAGCAGCTTTCAAAGCTGAGTTCTGAGTTTGTTTCAGAGCCTGTATTTTCACCTTTAAAGATCTGAAACCAGCTTTTTACCAGTAGGCAATCTGCAGAATCCTTCCTAGCAGAAATTATATCACTCTTTAGTCCTCATATAAGACAATATATAAGTTTTCTGATGTTCCTTCACTCATTCAGTTTGGGATGTTGTGGGTTATCTCTCAGCCAGTCCTTTGGAAGCCTTGCTGATTTAGTTGCTGTCTTGGTGGGTGTGGAGAAGATGACACAAGGGCTGAGTAGAACTTCTTTAACTTGATGCACCAAATGCTCCTTTGGTTGTTGTGCTCACATGAAAACTTAAGGTAGCAGGTCTCCTGGGGAATGGGATTTTTTTTTTTTTTTATCATTTATAGCATTGGGAAGATTTCTCTTATCGTGCATAAAAAAAAAAAAAAGGTAAATAAACAGATCAAGCCAAGATGCCAAGAAAAATGACCAGACTGTGAAGCTAAGGTGTAAACCCCAGATGTATTAGCTATTTCTCTGGTATATATTACTTAATTTTGTTTATAAAGGCAATTTGAAGAGCTGTCTCTTTTTGTAAGCAGTGCTGGAACCATCTTCAAAAAAAAAAAAAAAGAAAAGTTACCAGCATGCAGGTTGAGTTTCTGTTATGAAAGATTCGACAAAAACAGTGGGTTTGTGTGGCAAAAAGTAGTCTCAGGCCTGAGGCCTCTGAGATGATTTCTGACAGAAGTGATGTTTGTGAGACACAGCCAGGTAGCAGTGGGGAGTGGGTGGTCACACACGACCTCAGGATTACAGCAGTTATTGTTAGCAGGGTCTGAGACCACTCATTTTTCTGTCTGTGTTACTACCCATTCCCATTGTATAAGCCTTCATTCCTCTTGATTTTCTACCTTGTAGGCTGTGGTTTGAAATTTGAAATTATTAATTGTATAAGTAAAATATTTTGATTAGCAAAATCTTGAAAACTGTGATTAGCAGTAAAGATTATGAGTATTTGGTTCATTAATTTCTAGTGATATTTTTAAAAACTGCTGCTCACTGAAGTTCTGTGGCATGTCTACTCACATCAAACAATTTCTAGAGGTTTTACAGATGCTTACTTGAACAATTCAAATTCTGTGCTGGAGGGGGTTTACACAATATTGAAAACTGAATCAACCAAAATCAACCAATATTAAAAAAACTGAAGGACAGGAGTGTCAGAAGACTGTGGTGTGATTAAGGACAGATCAAAGAACCACGGAATGGCTTGGACCTTAAAGCTCATCTTGTTTTGGCTCACCTGCCATGAGCAAGGACACCTTCCACTAGACCAGATTGCTCCCAGCCCCATCCAGCCTGGCCTTGAACACTTCCAGGAATGGGGCAGCTGCAACTTCTCTATGAAACTTCTCCAGAGCATCACCACCCTCACAGTAAAGAATTCCCTCCTAATATCTAATCCCAACCTACTCTCTTTCAGTTTAAAGCCCTTTCTCCTTGTCCTGTCAATACATGCCCTTGCAAAACATCCCTCCCTAAACTCTCTTGTAGGTCCCTTGAGATCATGGAAGGTGCTTGGAGGCCTCCTGGAACATCTCTGCTCCAGGCTGAACAGCCCCAACTCCCTCATCTGCTCTTCAGAGGAGAGCAACTCCAGCCCTCTGATTAATTTAGGCTGTGTTTGGGTACTAGGCTGGTTTTATGCCTAAGAGAATATGGCAAGTGTTGTTTTCATTCTTCACAAGAACTCTTGGCTGGTTGATAGTACTCTGAGGTACCCACTAGTACTGTGCTGCCATCTTCACTGTGGCATTTTAAATGTCAGTCATTTCAGTCAGTTTTAGTTTCTCACTGCTCTGAATGAATTTTCATTTTATCTGAGTATTTGGCACTGTGAAGGGTAGCTGCAAAGAAATAAAAGTTATATTTTCCTAGGAAGTTTTCTTGGTTTCTTTTTTTTTTTTTTTTAATAAGCCTAACAGGAGTGAATACCAATTCAAAGACTCATCTCCATTAGTGTGGGAATGTCAAAGGGTCCATGTGCTGATAGCTGCAACCAATGCTACATTGGTTACATATAATCAGATGTCAGATGATAACTTGAGTTTGCAGTGAATGACTGGAGTTTAGAAGTCATTTCACTGACTGTGTAGTATTTGAAGGATAAATTGGCTTTTTTTTTTTGTTTCTTGTCATCTTTAATTTACTTTTTAAATGCTGTTTTCCCTCATTTATGCAACTATTCTTGCATAGTTAGAGAGCTACTAAAATTTAATTCTCTTATTTCTCAAATTTTAATTACAATAGGAAACTTGAAGATTTTCTTGTAGTTAATTATATAAAAACCCTCTTGATATTACTTGAGGTTTTTTATTTTCTCTTGTTAGGTTCAGTTTTACTCTTCTAGCTGTTCATCCTCCTCTAAATAATCACTAGTGTAGCTTCACCAAAATAATTAACTTTATCTAACTTGAATATATGCTCATCTTTACTTCCACTTAGTTTAATTTTGGTCTTTTTCAGTTTGAGTTGAGGACTCAGGTTTGAAGTTAAGGGTAGGGATGGTCTGCTCCTGTTGTCTCAGGGTTGATATAGGGATTACTTTTTGACCTAATGGTGGAGAGTCTCACTCTGATTGCTATTTACCCTGGTAGGGTGATATGCATTTCTGTCAGGTCTGTATTTAGTAAACAGGTGAATGGATTTTGGTCAGATGACCCTATTGCCAGTCCTGCATCCTTCCCCTTTGAAGGGAGGATGTAGGAGATTGTGGACTTCAGTTTCCCTGTGAGAACTGCTTCCTGCAAAGCTGATCCCCGTGCTAGCTGTGTATTGCTCTGCTGGCCAGGCCACACTTGTCATTTAATGCTAGAATTTCTGGTCTGTTTTCTAATATTAGATCACTTTTTGGATTTTGGTAAAGCTTTTGGTACTCTCTGTCACAGGATCCTTCTGGACAAAATGCCCATCCCCCAGCTGGATAAAAATTGGCTCATGGGTTGGGCACAAAGAGTTACAGTGACTGTGGTGACATCAGACTGGTGATGTGCCACCAGTGGGGTTCCATAGGGCTCCATCCTCGGCCCTGTGCCCTCCATGAATATATATATATTCAACATCTTCATAAACAACTTGGACACAGGACTCGAAGGTATTGTAAGAAAATGTGCTGGTAATACTGAATTGGGAGTAGCTGCTGACTCCCTAAGGACAGGAATGCCCTGCAGAGAGACAAATCACATGGCTGAGCAGTCACCAGCCTTGTGAAGTTTAACAAGGGCAAGTGCTGGATTCTGTACCTGAGATAGGACAACCCTGGATGTGTGAATACCCTGGGGAATGAGAGGCTGGAAAGTGACCTGGAGGTCCTGGGGAGTCAGCAGTGCCCTGGCAGCCAGGAGGGACATCCCTGTCCTGGGGGGCACCAGGCCCAGCATCACCAGCCAGGCAAGGGAGGGGATTGTCCTGCTCTGCTCTGGGCTGGGGCAGCCTCACCTCCAGTGCTGGGGACAGTTTTGGGTGCCACGATCTATTGGAGACTCTCCAAAGGAGAATAACAAAGATGGTGAAGGGTCTAGAGGGGAAGCTGTGTGAGGAGCACTGGAGGTCACTTGGTCTGGTCATCCTGCAGGAGACTTTGGAGAGACCTCATTGCAGTCACAGCTTCCTCATGAAGGGAAGAGGAGGGGCAGGCACTGACCTCTGCTCTCTGGTGACCAGTGACCAGGCATGTGACAATAGTGTGCATCTGTGTCAGGAGAGGTCGAGGTTGCATGTTAGGACAAGGTTCTTTATCCAGAGGGTGACTGGGCTCTGGAACAGGCTCCCCAGGGCAGTGGTCACAGCATCAGCCTGCCAGATTTGGGACAGTGTCCTCAGTGGTGTGGTGTGGTGATTGGGGTGTCCTATGCAGATCCGGGAGCTGGACTTGGATCCCTGTAGGTCCCTTCCAACTCAGGATATTCTATGATTCTGTAATGATGTTGAGCTTCTCTCTTCCTGTTTTACAGATAAATTTTGGGCTGTCTCATATCCACATTATTTCCTGCTTTCATTTTTCTACAAAACCTTTACTTACTCCTGGAAAGTTATTCTCTGAATCATTATTCTGTCATTTTTCTTTATAGTGGTTACAGCTGTATTTCTTTAAATATCTTGACCATGTAAGTTGAATCTTCATATTTGTTTTAACTTTGATGTTTAATGTTATTTGATTATGCCAAATATCATGAATCCTTTTTAAGACGTTTCCTACTCTTGTTTTTCTGATGAGCTAAAATTGCTAGAAGATAAATCTCTAGAGATTGCTCTATTTAGCTACTATGCATGTTGACTGATTATATATTATTTTCTTTATTGTTATTTGTGGCAGTGCTTGACACCAGTTACTGCAAACACTGAGGGAGCTAAGCCTGTCTTTTAAGAGATGACCCAATATTACATATGTCTTCAAATGTAGCGATCCACTGGAGTGGAATTTCATCCTCTAATATTCTATGATTACACAGCACTTCCCAGAGTGTTTTGCACTTTTTATCTGGAGAGTTCAGTGGGAATACAGCCATGCTCATTGCCCTCTCACTAGAAAAGCTTTCAAGTGAAGATGGCTTTTCACAACAGCTACCAGAAAGCAATATTGCTTTTGCCCTCAGTATTGCTGAACCTTTGGCAAAGAATCAACACTTCTGAGGAGAGCTGCTAAATGTGCTTTATCTTCTGCCAGAAGAGGAAGGGAAAGGGTAGAAAGTTTTCCAGATTGATTGAAGCTCCTTAGAAATGACATCCATATCAATAAGACTGGGGAGCCTCCCGCCAGCCAGCAGTGGTCAATGTCTACGCCAAGCCATCCTGATGACCACATGGATGCACCTTTATGCCAAGTCAGTGTGAGTTTCGTGGAATTAATCCTGTGTTTTAAGGGATAGCAGCCTTTGCTGAGTCAGACTCGAGGTTTCTGAATACCAGCCTTTGTGAGTGCTGTCCATCAGTTTCATGTCAACACCTGTGGACTTCTGCCTTCCTGTGCTCTGACTCCTCCATCTACCACATCAGACTAAAGCTGTCCTTTTTGGGGAAAAAATACCTCTGAATACCCTCACTTAAACAATGTTTCTTTTCTCCAAACACTTTGGGACTACAAATAAATTACTTTTCTGTCACTCTAGCACGCAACATGAAACGCAGAGATACAGCTGAGTGAAGGCAAAGAAGAAGCCTTGTTTTGGTTTTTACATTATATAGAGTTTAGGGAATGACCATTGATTGGAAGGTGAAGTTACATCCTTTTTAACTACACGGGTTAATGACAAAGTTTATCAAATCTTTCTCCTCCCAGGAGAAAGAATGAAAAACAAGAAGACAGTTAGAAAAACATGTGCATGTTTACAAAAGAAGTGTGAGAAACTCTATCACAAGAATGAAAACATTAGAAGGCTGAAAAGTGAGAGTGACACTTTTCAGTAGCTGAAATCTGTGATATTGTACAACAAAGCTTAAGCCTCTATTGTGACTTTGCTTTTCCCCTCGTTTTTCTCTGCAAGCTGGAGGAAACCAGGCAAGTTTGCTGTGCTACATCTACAGACAGGCCACCATCCTTCCTTGTGGAGGACCAAAAGCTCCCACTGCAAACCTGTCACTCGGCCATTCACTTGTCATGTTTTACTAAGCTTGTGGTAAAAGGAAAAGTTACCAAAGCACAATGTAGCTCCTAGCCTTGAGATTAATTCTTTTGCCCACAAAGTCTTGTAGAGCAAGAAAACCCTTTTGGAATAGACTACTGACAGTTTGCTTTTCTTGTTGGAGCTAATCCTTCTCTTTTGCAGAGACACGGGAAGGTTTAAAAATGTTTGTAGACTGCCACAAGAAGCAGTGTTAAAAATGTTTCTCAAAACTTGAAAAGAACCTTAAAATACTGTCATTCAATAACATAAAGCAGAGAGTCACTTTTAGTACAGACAGCTTTTCCAAAAGTGGTTGTGTATCTGTTGTTCATGTTCTCTGTTTTGTTAATGTGAGAGCTATCAACTTGTCTTAAATACTTCCTTTTCCTTAATATAAGTGAGAAAAGAGTCACAAAAGGTATAGTTACATTTATATTCACGTGTACCTTACCTAGAGCGCAGTAATTCATCCCAGAAAGAGTTCTTTCTTATAGAATGTTTACTTAGTTATTGATACTCTATTTTTAGAGACCGAAAACCTAAAAAATACAAAATTAAAAATACAGAATGCAGTTTTAAATCTAATGTTAATCCAAATTACTTTCATTTTGGCAATATACTAACTTCAGTGAATGCGGAAAAAGATGTGTAAGATCCATAAAAGGGTTTTTTTCTAAATATACACTAAAATAGTAATCTCTCTAAGCAAAGATTAGTTTATATAATAATAAAATAATAAAATTCATGTTATATTGGTGTAATAGCTTTCATCCGAAGCAAATTATCATTTGCATAGAGAAGGGGACAAGAAAATGAGACAAAAGAAAACCTGAGATGCAGGCAAAAATAGCATTTAGACCATTTTAGCTGATTAAGAGAATATGAGAACCTGTTTCCTGAGCTGAAATCTGCCATCAGCAGATAAAACCCCTGCACATGAACTAGAGGTGCATCCCCAAAACTGTCAGATGACATATAACAGGTGCTTCCAGATACCTGGTTCTCAGGGAGTCGGGGGAAGTATTTATTCCAGCTTTGCAGGACAGAAGTCAGCATAGATCATCTTTAATATAAAGGGCAATAGATAATGAAAACTTACTGATTTGGAAACCCTTAAGACCAGGAGGGAAATGAAGCATTTTTCTTTCTCCTGTGCAAGTTTCACTCCAGACAGGTTTTGTTCCTTTGGTCTTGAAAAATGAATGTCTCTCATGTCTCCTTTCTCTCTTTTGTCTCATAGTTTTGCTCATTTAACAAAAAAGAATCTGAACTTGCCAGTCTTTTTGCCTTGTTTTTTGTTGCTTCAGCTTTGGGTCCACTGAGTATTTTATTAATCCCCAAAATATCTGTAGTTTGCACAAAGGGACACGTTTTTCCTTTCTCAGTGTATTGATAAATGAAGCCTATGAGATGAGTGACTCACTGTGAGAAAGGGCTTTTGGATTCTGACAGAAGTTAGCTCTGATCTTGAATTGCTTTTGGATTTTGCTGCTGCTCCCAAGGAGTAACGTAGGAGCACCTAGAAAATATTTGTGTAGTGCAGACCAGTTAAGGACCTCGGTTCTTCAGCCAGTTTGGGTCCTTTTGTTTCTATAAAAGGCCTCAGCCTGAAAACAGCAGGAGCTGCTGTTGGGAGACACCCATCCAGACAAATGCCTGTTTGTGGAAAGCAAAATTCCCACAAATGACTCCTACACCAGCCATCCCTCATTGCTGCTAGAAATAAAGTTGTGTTTTGCAGATGTTGACAGTCATTTTGTGTGGAGCAAGGCTAACTGCAGTGAAGTTCATCCATAATTTAAAATTCCTTGTATTACTTCAGTCATAAAGTCAGAATCAAAAAGAAGCAGCCTTTGGGTTAGGATTAGTGGGCATGAAAAGGAACAGAAATGAATCAGCAATATTAGGATAACCATAAAGCTTCCCTTTTTTACTGAAGTTGTAAATATAACTGTAACTTTTCACATTAATTTGAAATATAGCTGGATTCTCTATTATTTAGATGCAGAATTTAAATTCTCCTAGCTCCAAAACAGCAACGTGTAAAAGTTTCATTATCTATATTATAATTTGATGTCATGAACAGTTTTTAAGGAATAAAATATAATTGAGACAGGTTCTCTCATGCAACATGTATCAGTTGATGAAAATATTTTTTGTGCATGGAAGCTGTGTCTGATCCATAAAAAGGACTAATTTTTTTTTTTTCTCATCCTGTAAGTGACATATACTGAGAAAAATATTGCAGAGAGATTTAGGGTTGGTTTTTCTTAATTTTTTTTTTTCCAGAAAATGGCTAGAATTTACCGCACTGTTTGAAACATGAAAGCTAGAAAAAATACCTGTCTAGGGGAAGAAAAAAGGTGGTTTTTTCAATGTACTTTAATTATTGAATTTTGTAGTCAATATACTGTCACCTGATGAAGTCCTTAGACTATAAAGGCATAGCAGCAAAGTGGTGGAATATGCATTATTGTTGATGTTCATATGCCTTGGTATAATAGACACATAATTTTCATTCTACTTCTCCATGCATCTCAATTCAGAGTTTCACATATTTTATATCAGGACAAATTGCCTGAAATAGTGATTTACAGCCTTTACTAGCTATGATTTATCTCCCACAAATTTCATTTCAGTGGAATGATGTGCTGTAATGTGGCATTTAGCGTCATCTAAAAGATCTGCTTTATTTGGGTTAGAGAAATAACATTTTCTACATATGAACTTCCTTTTTTTTTTTCCTTTTTTTTTTTGCAGTAGCTTAAGTGTTAAAGCCTGAAAGGATTTAGAAAGCTGCAGTGAATGTGTTAAGACTGTTAATGAAGGCCCTGAATCTAAGGACAAAATTAGCTCTCACACCCACACTGCGCAAAGTACAGCAACTGTCTGATGGAATTGCATCATGACTTTTACCTGGGGACACGGGTATTATATTCACTTGAAGTGATGAAATTGGGAAGACAGATGTCCCCAGCGGACACTTTAAGGAGTTTGTACCTACATAAAGTGCTTGACAAAAATCCCTGAAATTTGAACGTGAAACCTATGTAAAAATGCTTATTAAGTGTGAGCAGTGGGTAATGCATTCCCTCGTGCAATATCTGCTTTTAAGTGTGCACAGGAATAGACTTTTGATACAGAATAACCTGAGAAACAAAGAGAACAAAAGGAACTTTTGACAGCAAGGACTTTGAACTGCTTAATTTTGTTGGAGGGAAAGATAGATCTGCATATGAGACTCTGATTCATCAGAATCAAGCTCTGGAGAATAAAAAAGGGGCAGGTTCTCATTTCCTCCATTTCAGTGAGTGGGAAAGATGCCTGTGGCTGTAGTCATGGAGAAGGAGAATCTCCAAGATCTAGAATTATCCTGTTCTACTCACCTCTCAGCCCACACAAGTTCTTTCTTTCAGGTGTAGCACAGCCATCAGACCCAGGAGATGGGTGAAAAACAAGACCAGGAGAACAGCCATTCCCTTGAGAGCACATTGCTGGTCCTGTGTTGCTGATTTAATCTATTTCTTCTTGATTTTATGTGAATTGTTTGTGCAAGATCATGACTGAATAGCAGTTGGCACGATCCTGCAATGTAGGCTTGGGATAGGATGTGAGAAATCACTGCAGGAGGAAGTCGAGAGAGCAGGGAGGAAGGGATAGGATCAGATTCCCACAGAGAGCACTGAAATGAAAATATTCTGGATAGAGGTCAGTGATAGAAAATGTATAGAGATATGCCAGTAGATGTAGCTGGCAGTATAAAAGCACAAAGTGAAATTGCTAATTACAAGAGCAAAAAAACTGGTAAATGTGTTTGTGCCATACATTCTTTGCAGTAAGTGAAATGGTCTCTCTGCATCCACTTTACCCAGAAATTTAGGAAGCGATCTGCAGAACAGGTGTTTGCCAGCAGCACAGTGGTGCTTGTTGTCCAGCAGAAGCTCACAGATAAGGAGAAGCTGTAAACTCATTTTTTCCCTTCTTTTAACAGCAAACTTCTTAGAATGGGAGAAGAACTTTAGCACCGATTTTAAAAAAAGGATATTTGTAGGCACTTAATAAAATTAAATGAGTAAGCTTGAAATCTTCAGCCTTCAAGATTAAGTATAATTTCTTCATAATGGGCTACTGAGTGTGCTGATGATGAGAAGGAAGCACTTCATAAAGAAGGGTTTATGTGTTTCTTCATGAAGTGTGTTGACTTCAATAGCACAGAACTAAACATTTCTGTATCACGCCTCCTCACATATCTCTAATTTCCACAGCACTGAAAAACCCACTGGTACTTTCTCCTTGAAAAGGAAAACATGCTGCTTTTAATAAAACTAGTTGTATTTCATGTCCATTATTTTGTTAATTCTTATAGAGAGAGTCTTATGTGTATAAAGATTATACCAGACCATTGCTTTATTAAAGTGAATAGTATTAAAACTATAGTCCATCATGGTAAGACTGGAGTTTTATATCTTATTTGTGGTTCTTCTTAGAGCCCTGTATAAAATTAAAATATGTTTGAATGCTGTCTATTTGCAGTCATCAAAATTCAGGTTGATTTTTCATAATGTAGTAATACAAGGACATAAAAGTTGAGATATTTATTTTGAAAGAATTTGAAAGTTGATAAATTATGACTGTTATCACTACCTTTTAGATGTAGTATTTTATAAACATGACAATAAGGTGAAGTCAACTAAAAATCCTCAGAGATCCATTTTACAACTATGGGTTAAGGGATGTGCAGACGAAATCCTAGACAAGTTACCAAATGTAGGAGATCAGTGGTCTGGGATACTGAAATCAGTTTTAAGTAGGACTCTTTGACAAGGCAAATTGAGAAAAAGCATTTATGATTAGAAAATTAGTAAGTTAAAATCCTGTAAAATAATTCATAATTACAGATAAAAATTAAGAAATTGGATAAATTGAAAATACATTTTAACTACATTTTAACACAGGAAGGTGCAGATATTCCTTTGCCATTTACTCAGCAACTGACATGTATTATGAATTTTGATATTTACCTTTACAATTTCTGTTGTGAAGGCTGGATCTCATTTATGTTGAAAATGGATTAGTTTGGTCTTAACTTCATTTCTATAGAGCTACAGTATCCTACAGCTTATTCTGAAATCCTGTCAATGGTCATACAGATTAATTTCCTAGCTAAACCTACTTTTGCTTTCTCTCTAGAGCCTGAGGCTGTACTCCTTACTACTTTCTAGTCATCAGGTCAGTACTTGGAAAGACAGTGCGTGCCTTTCATAACAGCACTGCCTATCATGTCTAAAATACAAGAAGCCATGAAGGAAATGTAAAATACCAGGAAAAAAGCAGATATAGTACTAAAAATTGTATACAAATTCCAAAGGATATGATAGGACAAATGCATAAGATATAGCTGTCAATTACTTTGGTAAATAAAGTTTACTCTCTTAGTTGACTCAAAAGCCTACAAACCTTGGGA
Organism: Leptocoma aspasia; assembly: GCA_013399835.1. NCBI lineage: Eukaryota > Metazoa > Chordata > Aves > Passeriformes > Nectariniidae > Leptocoma > Leptocoma aspasia. The sequence continues at coordinate 1,587,095 of VXAX01001637.1, forward strand.
GAGGCGAATACAGAAGAAATCAGTGTGGTAATTCTGGATTTTTGCAAAAGGTTGGCTGTTACTTTGCTAAGCCTGACTTGCAAAATTAATTCAAATTGGCTTGGATAAGAGCACTGTCATGTGGATTAAAAGCTGGCTGAAACACTGCAAACAAAGGGTGTCTTGAGGGTACCACAGGGATCCCTGCTAGAACCAGTCATTTTTAATGTCTTTATTAGTGATCTGGGAGAGAGCATTTAACAACATGCTAATAAAATTGACATGTAATACTAAACTACAAGGAGATGGAAATACTTGAAAGTTTAGGAAAAAGAAAAATATGCCAGGGCCACAGAGAGATGAGAAACGCTGCAGAAGTACCACAGTGAGCTTGAGCTTCAAGGAAATGCAGTCCGATTAGATCTCACGAGGAGAATTTGGAAGATGGACAAAATACTTAAAGAAAGTTGGAAGCAGTTAGGTGGGGGGAAAAACAAAAGGCTGAAAGGAAGAGTGATAATCAGCAGCAAAGCAAATGTGCATAAGCCATATAAGAGGGTGGCAAAGGAGGGTGGTGGCAGCTGGAGAAGGCCAGGAGCCCCTGGGCCTGTGGGCTGGGCTCTCAGCAGCTACCTTGGAGATTTTTAAGTTTGTTAGAGCAGGCAACTGGTAAATGCTGCAGTGGGGAATAGCCATAAAATGACAGATTAGTTGTTTATGTATTTTCTTCCTAATTTCTTTGGATCTGACAGGATGTTCTAAAGTGCATATTGCTTAAATATTACAGCTGGGAAATAGGAGCATTTGAGCTAATACTGAATAGTGATGGAGCTAAATTATTACTCCAAAGTACCAATGGTAAGTATTTGGGAGAGTCTTCCAGTAATAACTCCAATCACAAATAAATAATGGAAAATACAATACTGTTGAATATCCCTGGGAGTGAAAGCAATTTTGTGCATATAGAGCAGCAACTGAACAATCTTCAGATCTCAAGAATTTGATATTTCTCTAAGTAAAATATAAACACTTCTTATATCAGAATAAATGCTGACTGAGTCATGGTTACATTACATACTTAGTACTAAATTGTTGAAGAAATTGATTGGTTTTCTATCTATGTAATTCAGATCACCTCAAAAACTAATGAACTGCCTTTGGAGATCTTCATTTGCAGTTTACAAATTTTCAAGTCTTGAAAATTGTGTTCTAAAAATATCTCCCCCCACTTCAACTGTGCTAGTATGAACAGGCAGGTTTTGTTCTATTTTACTACATATTTCTAAAATTGCTATTTAGAATTGGGAAAAAAACCACAAAAAACTAGTGTTTTGGAGGCTTAACTATCATGTAAAAACATACCATATAAATTATTATATCTGCGTTGATCATTTAACGAATAATGTCTTCTTTTTGAGACCTTAATTTTTCTTTAAATGAAATTCTACTTTGTTTCCAGCTGGAATAGCTTACACACACACTGACAATGTGCTTTGCTTGATGGGAGCAGGTGCTTCTTGCCAGTTGTTTTCTTAGTTACGTTTAATGAATGTTTTCCAGACTGGTTGTTTTCTCTCACAGAACTCCACAAAAGTTTGAGCATTCTGGATTCTCCTTATTTGTAACCTTTTTTAATCAGAGAATCAGCCCATCTATGTTAGGAATCTATCATATAAATGTTTTAAAAATACTTATGTTCTTAGTTCTGTTTGAAAGAATCTTTCTAACAAGTTGTAGAGCTGCAGTAACAAGAATCTGTATAATTCTCTAGCAGTGTTCAGTGTGGTTTTCCAGCTCCCAACAGCTGATGAGAGGCAAGATTTGTTGTGGAAATGTGTGAGACACAGATAGAAGATCTTCTTTGCCAGCTGTTTCTTCTCACATATCTGCTTCCAGCTGGCCCACACTTCTTGTTCTGGACATTACCAAACAGCCCACATTGTTGGAAAAGCATTTGCATTGGTTTTGAAGCTGTTCATTCAGGAAGACTGTTTGAAGCAGCAGTGATAGGCTGGGAAACCTTTACTGCCTTAATTGTTTGTGGAACTAAAAGTGAAATACATTGGAAAATTGATCTATCTGAACAGTAACTATTTGTTTTTTTAATTTTAAAGCAGTTTATGTAGCATGGTTATGCATGAGATGTGGCCTCAAAGAGAGATTATGTCTTGTAGCTCTGTTGTTTAATTGAGAAGGGGCTGGAATTGTCTCTGTCACCTCTCATGGGATCATATATGTAGCATCCCCTGAGGCTTTTTGGGGTACAGGGGTGTATTTCTAAGGATTTTGTTACACATGCATTACTGTGAAATAGCTAACAGAACCTAGAGAAGAAAATGCTAGGAAAAAAAACTTGAGTGCTAACTCACTTATCAGCTCTTTGTAAAACAACAGAAGTTTCCAACTTGCATAAAACCCTGAGAATGAAGTCGGCACCGCTCACAGTGGTGTTGGTTGTGGTTCCAGTAACCTGTTTAGTATTCTGCTGAACCCTGGGGCTGTCTGAGTGCCCTCTATCAATAACAAAGGTTCAGTTGTTTTATTTGCTTAGCAGTTTGCGCCAGCTTTAGTCAGCACATTGAAATCTACATTTTGAGTGCTTTTTTGAAACATTTGTGAAATAGATTTTTGCCTTCTGTTGATGATTAAGGTAACATGGTACAGTTCCAGAATGCAAGAAAATGCAATGGGTTTTATTTGTGATTAAATAGATGCAAATCTGCATATATACTTTTTTCCCATATTTTTTAACTTCAAACTGTGAGGCTACTTGGTCTATGGGCATATTTATTCCACTGTAGTACCGATATAAGCAAATAAAAAACTGGGCATGAAATTAGATTTTGATCAGAAAATGGAGTTCTGGATATGTATTTTTTATGTGCGCAGTAGTATTATAGATTTACAATGTTTGAGGGGACAAATATAATATGCATCCTAATTTCCAAAGACTGAAGTATATCTTTGTCACAGCTGTAAACATAAACAAATTGAGTTTGTGAAGTTTGTAAACAACTCAGACTTGCAAGGTCACTTTGCAAGTCTTTTAGAAGTTTTTAATCTTTTAAAGGTTTTAAAATATTAGCTATCTAATCCTTTCAAAAGCTCAGTAAGGAAAGCAGTGCATACAGTCACACCGTTGAGCTCCAGGCAGACAGAGTGAGGTTCCACCACGGCACCCAGGAACTTGCCAAACTCAGGATTTAAGCCCTGTCTCTGAGTTGGTCTGGGCTCACTTTGGCATGGCATGATTTTGAGGAGGTTGCCTGGTTTTGAAGCTTGCCTGACTCTGGATTCAAGCCTGTGCCCTGATTCTGAGCTGGTCTAGGCCCACGTGGGTTTTGAGGAGAACCAGTGCTCCTCACGGATGGCAAAGGACCGTGGAGCATCCTCTGAGAGCACCACAAGCTCTTCCTGCCCTGGAGCCTCATCCTGGCTTAGTGTTACCCAGAGCAGATCAGAGACAGCCAGTGAAATGAAATTTCATTATTCCTGTTCCAGTGCAGGGTTTTTTTATTCAAGTGTTTAAGCAAGGAAGCAATCATTAGAACGTTCTGCTTGTTAACAGCAGTGATTGCTCTTTCTTGAAGACTGTGTGTTGCTTATACTTATTGACACACTCTAGAAGTATGACCTGGTATTAATGAAAAGGCATTTGGCACAATCAATTAACACAGATGTTTGTTTGATTTATTATTGTTGCTCTTCGTTGTTCCATCAGTTATTTGCTGAACGTGGTTGATTAGCCCGTTATCCTTTGTTTCCATTTACAGTGGTAAAATCCTCTGAAGAGTTTGTTTAAACCTTTCACTTTGACACATAAAGCTAACAAAACTGAGAAGATGCACTGTGCAAGATCTCTTCAGAAAACTCTCTGCAGTGCTGTAGTACAGAGTTGAACAAGGCAGGTTAAACCATCTGATTTTGCATTTAATTCACAAAGGAGTGTGCCAGACATTGGTGATTGTCTGGAGAACTGCTGATAAAAACAGGATGATATTGTAACTGATGTGCCAGATAAAATAAAACATAGGAAGACCAAGACTGGCATCTCTAGAAGGGAATACAGATTACCTAGTTTATCACTGGAAAAGACACCATCTGTTTTCTCTTTCCCCTGCAAAGAGGTGGGAACACTGTACTTGTGGGTTGGATTTTTGTAGTTTTATATATGTGAAAAGCTTTTTTTTTTTAACGTGGGGTAACATCAAGCCTCAAAAAAGGAAGAGAAAAAAAAAATTGACAGTCGTTTTAGCTGAAATTGGTAATAGAGCACTGCTTTGATAATTTCTGTAATGTGAAGACTTGTACTGTGGGCACACAGGTACCAGAACAGTTTTGGATTTAGGGAATCTTTACGACTTATCTATTGTGTGCAAGGTGTGTTGTTGCTTTTAACCAATTTTCATAGGTTTTGCTGTTTGATAGCATTTGCTAGTAATTTCCTACAGTTGAAAGAACAGTATAGCATAAAACTACTTCATATTGTATCCTTTAATTGACTATAATCAACAATTTACCACACATTGTTTGAAAGAGTCTGTGTAATCTCAGCTAAGAATATTGCTTATAGGATGAAGCCCCTACACAAATTGCTTTCTCAAAATTGTAATCAGTTTTAAATATCTACAACAAATTTTGTAAAATTATGTGATGTTGTGCTCACTGTGTTGTAACAGTTAGCACCTTTTTAAAATGAGTGGTATATTTGAATGTTGATAATACCTCGTGGGGAATTTTATTACAGAGTAGTTGAGAACTAAGAGGCTAAGTGGTATTTCAGATTAACAATTAAGATACTGTCAAAAAACGATGGCTACATTTGAAAAACAATCTAAGTTACCCACATGGATAACTTGTGGACAGCCCCGTGTGTATCTATGGATAACTTAGATTGTTATCCATAGGCTGCTCAAGCTATGGTTTATGTGGGAAGGTCTGGAAATATTCTTTTTTTAGTCTCCAACCTGTGTTTGCTACCTCCTGGATGCTGCTGGGTGGGGACCAAGGGGCACCAGACCTGTCCCACCATCCTTCCAGGTTCTGGAGGAGAGAGCTGTGCTGTGCCAGAGGTGGCTGCTCCCAGGGGGGAGCAAACAGCAGAACAAAACGTCTTAAAATACTCCTAGGTTTGAAATAATGAAATGCAACAGGATTTAAGTTGGTGGAGAGCCAGGGCAAATCCAGCATTTTGTGCTTCATTCACTTTACAAGTGTGTTGTATTCTTTTTATGAGGGTAGGTCGTTATAAAACAGAAGGTAATGTCTTCAAACTTCAGCGAGGTGAGTTTATATTAGATATTAAGAATAAATTCTTCACTGTGAGGGTGGTGAGGCACTGGAATAGGTTGCCCAGAGATGTTGTGGATGCCCCATCCCTGAAGGTGTTCAGGCCAGGTTGGATGGGGCTCTGAGCAGCCCGGTCTAGTGGAAAGTCCCTGCCCATGGCAGCAGGGTTTGGAATTGGATGATCTTTAAGGTCCCTTCCAGCCCAAACCATTCTGTGATTCTCTGATTTGTTTGGATTCTATGATCCTGTTTGGATGATGGCTGTTCCCTAGCCCTTGGTGGTCAGTACCAGCATAATTTTATAACCAATGCACTGTAAATAAGAAGAGGAGATTTTTTTTTTTTCCTTCAGGTCTTTGTTTCATTGATTCCATTGGTCCTATCATGCTGCAGCAGGCAGTTCCTTAAATCTATGTCTGTTTCTCTTATGTGTGTCTTGGAATAAGATAAATAATAATAAGATAAATAATACTCTAAACCCTAGATGGGAAATTATTCATTGCTCCAGCAGCCTTTGGTAGAAATCCTTTGGTAGAAGTATCATGTTGCCTTCTCCATCCACTGTATCACTCCTTGCTGCTGCATTCAATGCACAGATTCACCAGTGACTTCTTCCTTCTGTCGTGTTCAGCAGCGGAACAATTAATGCTGACTTTTAAATCGTTATCGTTTTGCATTTTCATTAGCACCTGCTTTGACAAACAGGGTAGGTTCACACCTCAGAGCGCTGTGTCAGCCTGTCTGCAGCCCTCTGCAGGTACCATTGTAAACCAAACCCTGTGATGGCTGCTGTCTCTGGGTACAGACTGGAGAATTTGGGGCTGGTGCAGACAACACTGTGCAGTGGAGTTAGGAAGGAACCTAAGCTAGAAAGGATAATTAAGCAGGGCTTTTCTGCAGCTGCGTAATTGCTTTGTACAGCAGGTCACGACTATGCTGCAATAATAAATTGTAATGTTGTCCATGCCTTCTAAAACGTTATCTTTGCTTTTGCATGCGAGGAAATAACAAATAAGATGTATTCCAATTTGCAGGTAATCCAGCTCACTTAGTTCTAGTTTGCATACATCACATTTTAGTTGAATTTATCACCGCTACCAAAATCACCTCTTAGAAGGCAAAGTCTGACTAATTCTGACTAATCTTGGCAATGTGCAAGCAATGCTTTTATTTACATTTGGTTTTGTTGCCACGTCTAACTTTTTAATTAAAAAAAAATATTTATTCATATTCAATTTTTTTTTAAATTTATTTCTGCAGCTTATAGAATCAATCACTGATTCACAATAAAGCCTGTTTTCTTAGTACTGTTTTTATTTAGGATATTTGGGAGCAGTTCACTAACAGAATGTTAAAAGCAAAGACCCATAAGGTTCCATGCCACCCATGGCAGCATAATTTTAGCTGTAAAAAGTTCACTATAATTTGAATTATTTTAATACATATTTTAGGATAGCCTTACAGACTACTTCTGTGATATTTTTCTTTTCTAAAAGTGAAATTGTTCCTTTTATTTTAATAGAGTTTTAACTATTTAACAAATGCTTTTTCAGATCTTATTACTGAACATTTGATTCAAAGCTTTCGCTTTAGTCTCAAAGTTAATAAAGTTCTAAAAGAACTGAATTTAAATGTGAAATGAAATTTCCTAATACATAACTGTTCACTTTTCACTGAAGAACTAAACAATGGAACAGTAAAATATGCTGAATTATCATCTGCAATTTAAAGCCAAATCTATCTCTAAATGTTGTCTTGTGGCATTTAAACATCAGAGCTAATGTCTGTGCGTTTCCCTTGGCAAACTGTATCAGAAGAACCAACAGGGACTTTTGTCCAAGCATGCAGGAGGTGTTTCTGCTGAGAGGGGCAAAGATAGGGCTGTAGGTTTTTTTTTTGGTTTTGTTTTGTTGGGGGTTTTTGGTGTGTGTGTGTTGTTTTTTTTTTCGTGGTTTTTTTTTGGGGGGGGAGGGGGTTTGTTGGGTTTTTTTGGCTTTTTTGGCTTTTTTTATGTCCATGACATCACTCTTTTATGTCCCGTGAGTAATTTCAAGTACTTAGTTAGGTTTTTTTCTGTTTTTGGGTTAGAATGAGCTTTTCCCATAGCAAGAGAACCTCAAATTTTTGTTGGAGTGAAGCAAAGACTTCCAATATGTGGTTTAGAAAGAGAAATAAAAACCCCCAAATTGAAATGCAAGCCTTTCCAGACTGATAAGTGATTGCTTTGGGGTAAATGTGAGTTTGTTTGCCTAGATACCCAGCATTGTGTGGTAACAAATAATGATCATTTCTGCAGTTTGATAGCGTGGTAGGCTTATCACTGTGTAGATGTAAATGTGTCACTGCCTTATCTTTCTCCTGTACCTGTGCTAAGTCTTATCTCTCTCTTAAAAATTAAATTAGACAATAGCCCAAGTTACTTTTTTGGACTTCAAAGAAGCTCTGACCTTTCTTCTTGTCTCCTTAGTACCTAATGTTCAAATGTTTTAAGCTTGCATGTTTTCACTAGGCAAATGAAAAGCCAGTTTAATATGAAAACATGAGATTTTGTGTCCATTCTTGAAGTACTTAATGGATTTAGCAACTCTGCTTCAAACTGGCTGCCCATTTTCCAGAGACTTCTTTATCAACTTTCTTTCCCCCTCGAAGGGCAAACACAAACTTTCCTTCTTCCCTTGGCAAAAATTGAAGTGTAGGTGCTTAGATTCAAACTGTTTTATTTGTTTTGTTGTTGTTGTTTTTTGAGGGTTTTTTTCAGCAGCTTTATTGAAAGTAATATCTGTTTGAGGTCTGCTGCCCTGCTGTGGTCTCCAGATTTTCCCAAAAGCTGGCGGTCTCACTCTTGCCAAAGATATGCTCATTTATGAAATGGATTGTTAATTTGCTTGCTTTGTCACAATTAGTTTGGAAAAAGTCTCATCTTTTAAGAACTGTCTTTTCTCTGGGTGAGGGTCAAATCAAATTGCTACTCTGCAGTTAAAATCATCAGTTTATCTACAGCTTAAACTTGGTTCAGCTGCAATGCCAGGAACCCAGAACTGTGAAAGAAAACAACATTCTTTTTGTCATTCTGTTGTTCCTAAAACTTTCTGTTCCTATATCTACTCACAACACTATTTCAGATGCTGAATGTAGAGGACTATCTTCCTTCACACTAAGAAATAAACAATTAATTTTTTTGCAGTTTGTATAGTGACTCTGTCACTGAGTAATTGAATCTGAATTATTCATATACCAAGTAGTGACATGAAGTGTGTTACAAGTTTTCCAAGTATATGTAAAATATTTTTTCCAAGCTGTATTGTATTAATTTGTGGTGAAGGTAACAAATTCAATTTGCCTCACTGAGAAAGCAAACCAGAAAGTTAATTCCATTTTCAGTTAGCATGTGAAATCAGCAGAATAATAAAACATAGGAAGGAGAAGCAAATCTAAAAACTTGATTCAAAACTAGAGAAAATACCTGAAGGAGCACAACTTCGGGTCACACAGCTAGAGAAAGTATATATATATATATGATAAAAATGTGTGCCATATAATGGGGGGAAGATAAAAAGTGAGGGGATCTTGGACAAGGCACTTGATGCCCGTGGTGTTGGGGTTTTGGGGCACATGGAGCAGTGACAGCAGCCCAGCCCATCTGTGTGGCTTCTGGGCCATGTGTGTGGTGGCCAAGGGGTGCTGAAGCAACACTTGACAGTCCTGGGTTGTGATTAACACAAGTCAAGGACTGAAACCTGAGAAAGAAATTGTCTTGTCCAGAGGAAAAGCCAGAAATGCCAATTTGGAGACAACTGGTGTAGATAAATGTTATTCCAAAAATCAGGTATAAACTCAATCGTGGTTGCTCAGAAATCTTATTTTTCTCCTTAATAAGGCCTTATAGGGGTTTTTAAAGACTCATCTCTTTCACAGAGAGAAAAACAGAGCTTTGTTTTGTTGATCCTAGAATTTTTGCTGTCTTACATAGTTTCTTGGACAAAGTGAAAGAAAGGGATGGTTAACGCTGGGATAGTTAACAATGTGCCAGAGTGAAATGGGCTTTCTGAGCTAACAGAATTGATACTGTAACGTACACTGAACGTGGGAAAAGGGGAACTCAGTCAAAACCAGTGGAAGTCTGACAAAGAATCAATGCAAGTGCAAAGTACTTCAAGGACTAAATGGATCTGGATAGAGGGATCCATTCTTTCGACTAAAGAACAGGACAGATTGCTCCAGCTCCTGCTGTTGGGGATCTGCAAACAAATATTTTGGAAGGCCTGTGAGGCCAGCTCCAAGAACAAATGATAATTTATATCCAAATTGTTGCTCTTCCAGATTTCTCTCTTAAAAAAGGCTGAGGAAAAAAGTTAATTTAAGCTGTGCTACGATCTCTTTCACAATGACTAAACAGGAGAAACTCCCAGAGTAAAGAACCTCTGGTCAAAATTTATAGTTTTAAGTGAGGTTTTACACTTATGTCTAAGGAAATGTTTGCTTTTGATAAGTGGACAGCAGGCTGTTAGGAGACACAGTTATTTAAATAAGCAGAAAGTTGGAAACATTCTAAAATGGAGAAAATAACTGCTTTTATCATCAGTGAAATCTAAAATATAAATTGTTGCAAGAATTTCATTATTTTTCTTCCCGTTTGTCATGTGTGAACCTGAAACTTGGCAAATGTTGCCATTTTCCTGTCCTTGTAGGCAAGCAGATATTTAACAGAAGTAAGAAATTAAGCAAACCAAACTCATTCAATACCAGATTGAATGCTTTTGTGCTGGTCTCCTCTGCAGCAGCTGAAGTAAAACAAATGAAGTGTTTCTGGTTGCACTCAGCTCGTCAAGCATAACAAACTTGTATTTCAAGTCAAATAAAGCTGGCACCAGAACACTGTAAGCTAGGATGGTGCTTGTCTTGAGCTCCATGACATTAATTCTAGTCCAGAAGCATTGTCAGTTCACAGTTCCTTAAAATAACCTCTTTGCTTGTGTCTTTGACTAGATAAAACTGCATCTGCTTATTAGTTTCAGCACAGCAAAGCGAACAGAAGCTCAGCCAGAATTTGTTTTGGTGGTTAGCTGTGAAACACTTCAACTGTATTCTGCCTTCCCTCCACCACGAGCACTGCTGGGAGCTGAGGCATCTTGATTGCAAAACTCCTGAGAGGATATCAGAGGTCAGGTAGACTGTCACATCAAATTCAAGGGAATTAGAATTTAAGAGGTAATAATTTTTGTAACTGCACAGACCATTTATTTGTTTTGTCAGTGGCTGTATGAGGTGGTCCAGGTATTTAAACCACCCTAGAAATTGGATGTGATTGACTTGACCTTATTCTACCCCGGTGGTTTGAGTGGGACTCAGTTCTGTGCCTTGGCAGGCGGTGACTGATGGGACAAGCAGGCTTGTCTGGGTACAAGCAATCTGCCCATAACACTCATGGCAGAGTAATTGGCATTTCCCTCTGTCTGCTCAGCCTTGTGACTGCTGGGCCCAAAGATCCATCAGCACGAACCAATTACGTGAATGCCTGGGATCCTTTCTGCCCAAAGTGGTTTTAATCAGCATGAAAATAATGTAAATAAATGCAGACGTGAACCACGCAAGAAAAGAAGCCTCACCTCACTTTCTTTTTCTATTCATTTATTGTTATGCCTGTGTTTATGCCATTATTTATCCATATCATACCATTCCTTTGTTCTTCTTGATTTTGAATGCTTGAAATTTGGCAAGACAGCTTTGTGCACAAATTGCAAAACCAGTATGACCTGAACTAATAAATTTTCCATGAGCTGGGCTCAATTTCTTGTTTAGCTGTAAGAAATCTACTCAAAATATGTTTTTTTTTTTTGGTTTGTGGTGTGCTAAATGTAAACCTTTGATCAGACAGTACATGAATAAGGAATGTTGTTTTTCTGAATTAAGTGGAAATGAGGCCTAAGGCAGCCTGCTGTTAGGATCATAAGTACTAAATAAAATATAAACTAGTTAAACTTTGCAACCTTCCAAGGACAGGCATAATTTCATATATTGAAAGAAATCTTATACAATGGGTTAAGAGATTTGTCTTACATCATGTCATGTATACATAGTTATAGCTTTAAATATAACATTGAAATTCAAAAGTGCTACAGTCTTAGAATATAGAATTTTTTTTAAATCTACTTCCTCTCTATTAACATACTTTTAAAATTATCGACATATTCGTTTATCCTTGTATTTTTTGCCCTTCTTTAAAAAAATGCTTTGTAGTTCTACTTGTATTTCCTTCTTAGTGGCCTGAAGGCGTAAAAAAAAAAAAAGAACAGTTGATTCTTTATTCAGTATTATTTGTCTTTTACTTTTTTTTTTCTTTTATTTCCTATGGCTTGCTGCTCCAGCAAATTGGAACAGAGATGTGTCTGTGATGACCAAAAAGTAAATGAACAATCTAGCAATATTTTTTCACATTCTTGAAATAATTCTTAAAACTATCATGATTTCCAGCCTTTGTTGGGTATTGGGGAACCATTCATAGTCTCTTCTTTGAATCCATCACCTTTGCATTCTTTACATTTTCTTAATATTTCTCTGCTGTTGGTTTTCTTCCTGCTGTTTGATGGTCTTTATAGTTCAGTTTTATCATTTCTCAATGTATCAGCTATATTGCGTACATCTAAATTTTGGTCATAAATGCAAAGATTTTTAAACTTTGATGTAAATTATTCCATGACAGTAACAAGAATAGAGCAACTATTCTGTACAGCTTGCCACTCTCCCTTCACCTATGACCACAGGCAACACCTGTTTTGCTTTGTTTTTATTTAATTTAATTTTATTTTATATTCCTGGGCATGGTTAGCTGGATACATGCCTTCAGTGTTTGTATAGGCTTTCACAAAATGAGGTGTCACTGAAATCCCTCAAGACAAATCCTCCCCTGTTTCTTTGGCTACTTAGGTAGCTGGAAATATTCTGATCCACTCTTTGCTGCCTTGTTTCTCTGATGTGGTCTTATTGTATCTTGTTTCATCAGTTTTTCACTTAATGCATTTTGGGTGTAGTTTGCAATTTTTTACCAGCATTCTAGGTATGTTCATTCACTAAATGCTTTATTAGAAATATTTCATTCTTAGTACAAAACTTCCAAACTAGTAAGTAGAAACTGCTGCAGGTGTTCTGGCTCAAAGCTGGGAATAATTGTCTGTAACTTTATGTCCTATTTTTATTCTGTGCATCATTTAGATAAATTATTGTCCATTATGGATGTGTTATTTTAAAAGATCAGTAAATATGTGTAATATTTTCTTGTGCTGTATTATCAATGGCAGTTCATAGAAGCCATTTCTCATTTCATATTGGAGATTTTAATGTTTCAGCCTCCCATGAAAACATAGCCCATAATATTGTAACTCATATTAAGTTTAGTATTTTTATGACAGAGATGTTAAAAGGTTTTAATTTGCACAGAAGCTCTGCTTGCTTAATCTAATAATCCCACTTTAATAAAATACAAACCCATTTGAGACAGGGCTTCATCACTTAAAGGAAAATAAGATAGCTTAGGTATTGATTAATTTTCCTGTGTAGTTGTCAATAATGCCACAAAATGAGTACACATTAGCTTCCCATCTTTAGATGTAACTGCCATTTATTATATTCTCTGAAACTATCGCAGCCTTTTTTTTTTTTGTTTTGTTTTTATTTCAAAATTTTTACAGCCATACTCTGGGAGCTTTTCTGTGTATAGAGAAAAACCACATGTGGTTGCAAAGATGGTGACAGTGACAGGGCTGCCTGACCTTTCTGCCCCAGGACCTCTCCTGCTGCAGCTCCTCTGTGGAGTTTGATAGTGTGGTGACAGAACAGCGTGGGGCAGGTGATGAGGAGACCAAAACCTCCACAGATTTTCATTAAAAGCTAAAATACTGCCTTTAATAATTACTTTGATCTTGTTCAAACCAGTACAAACCAATTTAAACCAGTTTAAACTGGTTCAAACGGTTGGATGTGGTCGAAACCTGTTCAAACTGATTGAATCTGGTGGAAACTGGGTTGAACCATTCAGAACTGGTTGGATGTGGTCTGAACTGGTTGGATTTGGATCTGGTCAAAACCTGTAGAACTGGTTGGATCAGATCAAAAGCATTTTGAACCAGTTAGAGCTGTTTTGAACCAGTTGAAACCTGTCTGAAGCAGTCAGAAAGGGTCAGCTCTGGTTCAAACTCGTTTCAACTGGTGAGAACCAGTTTGTTCCAGACTGAAGTGGTTCAATCCTGTTTAAAACCAGTCTGAACCATTTTGAACTTGTTGACGCTGGTCAGAACCAGTTGGATCTGGTTGAAACTGTTCAGATTTTCGTTGCTGATTCTGTCAGGGAAGAGAGATGTAGTTCTTGGTCGCTGTTACTAATGTGTGTCTCTTAAGGAAGGTGTTCTGGAGAGCAGCCATCAGCTTTTTCTTCTAATTCATTCATTTCTAGGGTCAAAAATATAAAGATGCAAATTAGGCTTCTGGGCAAGTTTATCTCATCTGAAACAACAAATTTGCATCTTAACTATAATCTTTAAGGGCAGGGTACATGTCAAGCGCTGTGTTAGTGTGGCCTAAAGAAACACACGGTAAATGCAAAACCAGCATTTGTTCTTAATCTCATTAAAGTCTTAAGTCTACTCAGAGAGCTATTTGTCTTGGTATAATGATATTAATTCTTATAGGCCAAATTATGCAACTGTTACATGTCACTCCCAATAATGGGACAATCAGAACTGATAGAAACAGGCATTCTGTATGTAGTCCTTTCTCTAGTGTTAACCTTACCTTTCGTAAAAAGTCTCGGCACTAAGACTGGTGATGATAATTCAGTAGAAAAACAGTATGGCGTTATAGGGAGTTGCCAGCACCTCACTTTCTACACCAGAAATTTCTGATACTGATCATTCTTTCTTCTCTTGGTTGGGAAGAGTGGGGTGTTGACTTAGACTGTTTCTTCCTCCACAGTTGGAGGCTGCTTTGGTTCGTTTATATTGTTTGGCAAACACGGTTTATTAACTTGATCTTTATTGACTTGTAAAACCATTCCTTTTTTTGCTTCAGCTCACAAACCTGTGCTCCCTTAGTGACTATAATTGACCATTTCTGATTTCTGTTTGTAGCCCTGGTACCTTTGCTGTCATCCTGTGCTCCCTCTTTTGTAGCCTTTGCTGTCACCTCGTGTTTGTACTTTTGGGAAATCTGTGCTTAAGTCACCTGGTTTTCTTCAAGGTGTGGTTTTCTGATAGCCTGAATAAGGTGCTATTGTCACAAACTAATCACATGTACATCTCTTGTTCTAGCACCATGAGAGAGACCGGTCTATTTATGCCTCAAAATATATTACACATGAGGTAAAAGCCAATGCCAACAAAAAGCTGGGGTTCTCGTGGTAACTCTGTCCTCGTCTTCTGTTTCTTTCCCCCCCTCTCTCTTTTTCTTCTGTTCCTTTTCCTATCCCCCTTTAGTAGGAACACTTACCCGTTTTTTTCTTTTTTTTTAAATAAACAGTTCTCAAATATAATATTGCCACATTTGTGCTTTATTCTCATCCAAAAAATGTAATCAAAAAGAATCCTCCCCAACCCCTGCTTCTTTAGCCGAATGGGACACACCAGTAACAATTCACTTGGCAACAACAATGATCTGTTAGAAGACACTCATCCACAAAGTAACATAAAGCCTTCAAAGTATTTTTGCCAGCATGGCTCTAGCCATGCTGTTGTTAAAGGGGATGCACTTGAACCACACCTTAAGTCTGGTCTCCTAAATGTCTTCTCTGCTGTTTAGCCTGGCAGAGAAATAAAGTGCAAAGTCAGAGAGCGTGGCAATATGGGAAAGACTCCTGACAGTCACAGGGAACTTTCAGTGAGAGAAAAGCAGAGGTGGAAGATTTTGTGCTAAGAAAAGTTTGAAGCTGAGATGACTTTGAGATGCATTGATTTATACGAAAACTGTGTACAGTGAGAAGTAAACTAGAACAGTAAGAAATGCCATGCAAAACTAATTTTTCCTTTTTTTTAGTGGCAAGGGGATAATTTTGTGTGTGTGTTTGTGTTTTGTTCTTTTTCTAGGTCCATATATTCATTTATGCTACTAGGTAAAGCTGTTTTATAGGTATTGTGTTTTCTTTCATACTAGCTAAAGTCAATGTGGAACAGACATTCTTGTGTATTATTAGAAATAAGGTCAACACTGATATTGACGGCCTAAAACAGTTTTACTTTTGGACTGCTTTCCTGTCGAATATTAATAGGCAGATGTCACAGCCAGGAAATATGCCAAGAGGCCCAGGATTGAACAGGGGGACAGGTTAATATAGTGTATCTTGAACATTGCGAGACAGCTTTGGAGATGGAGGCATTGTAGCTTCAGACATTTTATCTTCAGACAAAATCATGGGTGTACAACCTGAGCTAAGCAGCCTTGCTGGCAGCAGGGCTTGCTGGCTTTGCAGAGCCCTGGAAGATGGCATCACGTGTGGCCTGACCATTCCTGCAGAACTTGCATGGGAGTTGAGCTTGAATTGTCGGGAAGGCACCCACTCAGTGCCTGCAATCCACAGAAACTTCAGCAACTGTGTGCATAAGACACTGCACAGGAGCAGCTCATCCATCTGCTCTTTGTGTTAGAAGCTGTAAGGAGAAAAGGGAACAAACAAACAAAGGTGTTGTTTGGTTCTGCTCAGTACTTCCAGCTTGTACCTGTTCAGGCAAACATGGCTGCACCAGTGCAGTTGAACTGTGTCTTCAACCAGCTCTACATAAGCTTTATTTGTGATCAAGGAGCCTTTAAACATGTTTGGGGTATTTGTTTTTGCTGAGGAATATATTTGGTGCTGGTAACTTGATTTGTAAACTGCAGATTGAGGGGCAGCTTGAGCTCTGGGTATGGGAGCCCAAGACAAAAGGCCTTGATAACAGAGGGATGCAGATGAGTGTCCCAGACAGATGGACACTGGGAGATGGAACAGGAGAGGGGAACTTGGGAAGAAGAGTGAGACCTTGGCATGCTTGGACTGTGAGGGGACAAAAGCCCAGGGGTTCCTTTAGGATCTCTCCTCAGAGGAACCAGCTAGGGCTGTTTCTGTCTTACTGCAGCTTTATGGAATGAGACGTCTGAGACTCAGCTTTGGGAAACCTGGGATTGAGCTGGTGAAAAAACCTGGCCTGGCTGTGTGAGTTGGGAGTCCAGTGGGAACCCACCAGGTCACTGGGACCACCCTTGTGAAGGGGCTTTGATCCCAGCAGTGACGGTCTGTGACATTGGGAGCGTGGCTGTCAGAGAGTCTTGTGAATGGTCACACTGCGAAGTTTCCTTTACAGTTTCGTTGTTTGGTTTTTTGGTTTGTTTTTTTTCCCCCCAAAAGCAGAGGGATTTGTAGCATTTTTCAAGGTCTATGCGACCTGAAAGTTTTTCTAAAATCTGCTCCTACATCAAAATTTGAACTTGTGTGTGTGAAAAGATTCACTTGGAACAGCTTGGCTTGTGGCTGTGCCTGAGGGACAAAACCTCTTCTCCCCACTCGCTGCTTGGAACCACAGTAACACCAGTCATCATGGGTCACAGTGTGAAGACCTAGCATTATAACTGTCTTTGCATGGAGAGTGATTATAACTAAGTCACAAGTAATATTGGGAGTGTGCTCGAATATTTTTGTGAGAAAAGGACAAAAAAGTGTCTGAAGGATATGTAAAGAACCTTTTGTTTTTACATCACGTTCCACGTTCTTCTTCATTTTTTTGTTATCTTTTTCAGAAATTTTGATTAGCTGATGTTAAATGGGACTCTATTATTTTTTGTGTTCACTCAGTATCTTTCAGGCAAAGGTTTTAAAGTGCATAACACATTTGTGGCAGAACCCATGACTGAAACTCCAATTTCCTGGCACATTTAGCATCTAATTAGTGGCTTTGGTTTCAAATGGATGCATGTGGGTAGGATAATACACATGTATTAAACTCTGTAGAGCAAAACAGAACTGAGCTGAGTATTTACATTTGTACTTGGAGGAGCGGGTTCCAAATTTGCTTTTATTTTCTCCAATATTGTATAACAGCCACTGAGAACAGGAGAAGCAATTGAATATGATTAACCTGTCATTATGTTAATTATATATGGTGCAAGGTTGGGGTGGCAGACGCTCATCAGTTTTGTTTCAAACACAAGTCTTCCTGGCAAGTAAGGATTTAGTAAGTTTTAATTCCCTCACACATGCTGAGGTTAAGCTCAGTTGGAAGAACTTTATCCCTGAAATTTTTAGTCAAAGCTTAATCACTCGATTAACTTCCTGAAACTAGAGGATTGACCTCAAATCCTCATCCTTAATAAGAATTTTGCAGTAGATAAGATTCAGTAGAAAACACTCCTCTATCTCCAGAAAGGCTTTTCTTTACATTTTTTAATGAAACTGGAAGGATGCATTTACCCTTCCATTATCAAATCAACCTTCACTGAAATTCAAACTTTATGACTGGTACTGCTGAAATTGCAGTCCACTTGTTATTTGACTTTTCAGACCTCTTACTTCTTCTCAGTGTGAAAATACAATTACTTGTTTACCAGTTAGTTCAGTTAAAGGGATGCAGCATCCACACTGCTCTTAGTAACCAGTTTCTTGTTGAGGCTGAAACAATTGCTATAAAGGTTCTTGTGGTGCCCTACAATATTTATCGTGACTAAGCATTGGGATGCTTTTTGTGGAAAAAAAAATCAAAACTATCACCCACCTTCAAAAAAATCTGTCAGAATAGATTTTTCCATGTATTTTGTATTGTTACTTCCTCAGCTGAACTGATTCTCCAGGATCAGATGAGGCTTTATTCAACTGGAGCTTTTTCAGATTTGATGGCATGCCTGGGGATGCTCCTTCAGAATGAGATTTGTAGAGTAGAGATTTGTGGAGTGGATGTTATACAATACTTGGAGTTCATTTGACAGTTTGGTAAATTATTATTTTGTTTACAAAAAAAAACAAAACAGAAGCGTAGCTTGACTTGAGTTGCCAGTCAAGTAGTTTTGTAGTATTATCTAGATTTTCCCTCTCCATTATCCTTGTTGGTTTTGGCTTGGTTTTTTGTTTTTTGTTCAGAATATTCTTGCTGTTTTACCTGAAGTTAAAACTTATTCTTAAAATTACTTAGTTTACAATTGGTTTTTAGTGCACTTGTGTTCTCTTCTTTCCCCTCTCCAGAAAACATTTACTGAATCTTTCAGGTTTGATGAGCTGTAACTTCTAAAATGCAGAAAGGGAGAGCAAGATCTCTCTCCTTTGTTAACTTATCCTTCTTTGGAGTTACACTGGCAGCTTTTTCATGTCATCCTTTGCAATGTGGTGTAACATTTGGAATGATCAAAGATCCCTAAATGTTAGGTACTTGGATTCCACTTAATTACAGTGAGATTTGTACTCCTAAATCACGTAGTACAGATTGCCATATTCCCAGGCATTAACCCAAAGCACTCAGCATACCTGAAGAAGCATCTACTGGGCAAGAAATTGGACTTTTTCCAGCCAATTACCAAATGCTAATTAGAAGATGAAGTAGGTCAAATGAGAATGAATAACTTCTCGTGCTCGTCTTTGCTCAAGCTCTTTGAGCAGGCTCACAGGCAAGGCTTGGGAGGTGCCACAGCTTCCACAGGCAGATGTTTTATGTGCCCTGGTTCATTTCACTACAGCTTTTCTACACCGTGTGCTTCCTCTCACTGGGGCTCATTTAATTTTTGTGTGATTGGTAATTCCTCCCGGGATCCCTTAATTCACACTTCCTTTTCATGTGGTACTGGTAATTCTATAGGTCATTCCTAAATGCCTCCCAAAAGTCAAGCCAGACTGGAACTTGCATGGGAAACCAAATTTAGAGCTGGTAGAAAATAACATCTAAACTTACGTGGTAGTAAATGAGATAAGGAATGCACTTCTATGGTTTGTGGGCTATGTACAGCTTTAGGAAAATCTTCTTGATGCATACAGTGGATGTTATTCAGCAGTACAATTTGAAGTGTGTAGTACTGAGGTTGCCACAGAATTTAGGGTATTTCAACATTTTGATGTTTACAGGTGGTCTAGTACAAAACAATTTGAATTTCACTCATCTGTATTTATAGAGTGAAGCAGTGCAGAAGGTGTCAGAGTTCTGTAAACAACAGAAGTTTTCAAGATGTTGTCTAAAAAGTGTGATAAAAAAAATAGAGTACATTTTTAAGCTTTATTTTAGATTTCAGTTTCTGAGTTTTATTTTCAACAGTACTAAGGTTATTTTCTGCTAATTGCTACCTATGTAATGCCATTTCAATAAATTACACGATTTCTACAGAGTTCTCCCACTTTTATTTATGATAACTCTTTATACTCCTCAGAAAGGCCAAGACCTGTCCCTCCCAGAAGGAACACAAAAATTTTTTTAGATTCTTTTTTTTCCCTTCTGCTGTTATTAAATCCTGATCTTGTGAATTCTTTTGGGGATTGTCATTCTGTTTGTTTTTTTTTTTTCCTACATTTTAAATGTAGTAGTTCTAATGAAAGGAATTTAAATTTGACCAACTTTATAACAACATTCAAAAAGAAAGGTTTTGAAGGGAAAATGAAGCAGACAAGAACACATTAAATTTCAAAAATGAGATAATTTGACTATATTTTTTTTTTGAAGAGAAAGAATGACATCTGCTAGGTGCCTGGAGTTAGGAAGAAATCTCCCCTTGAGATTTTCTTATATCTTCTGAAACACCTTATTATGTCAATGTCACAGATGGAGCATCCTATTAGGCTACTTATACTGCAATTTTTATATTTTATCTATGAAGTGCAACTCTAAAGGAATCATGGCAGGAGAAAAAAAAGCACATCTTGAAATACAATGAGCTCATCAGTGAGTAAGCCTTTAATAAGATTAGAAATATGCATAAATATCTTCCTGAATAAAGTCCATGGTAAGTAGAATAATGTAAAAATCCTATTGAAATCCTTCCTCTGTGGACAGTATGAGGATACTTTTTTATTTAGTGCTTGGCATTTTATTTCTTTGCTTGACACTGTTGAAATGTCTCTATTTTTAAAATTTGAACACTTTTTAAATGGTTGTATTTTGGAGCAATTTGTTGTGTTAAAGTAGGCGGGGAAATTAGTCTTCCTACAAGTTCTGTCACAACAAAATTATGGGTTTTTTACATCTGGAAGTCTAAAAGCAAGGACTGAAGCTTTCTGCTTTTATGATGAAAGGCAGATGAGTTGTTATTCTAATTATAAATTTAAAATATCAATAGAAGTACTCACTAAGTGGCAATAAACATCTCTCTTTAAATTTCCTGTTCTATCGATTGTATCTCATATGATAACCCATTAACTGATTGGTGTTGATCAGCAAAATGAAGTGAGATTATATTTGTTACTTTTCACTGACAGCTCTCGTAATAGATTATTATGGTAAACGTGAAAGGCAGAAAAGAGTAATTGCTGCTTCATTTATGTTAATTATGCATTATTTTTAATATCAAACTCTTAAAACATATATATGGAATAAATTAAATCACCGGTTTATTGTTGTACAATTAAAATGCAATTGTTTACTTGTTTGAGGCTTTGAAAACAACTTTTTTTTTTTTTTTTTTTTGTAATTTTGCTTCCTAGAGTTCTGCAGCTCTCACATTACAGGATAGTTTAACTTATTCCTATGTCAGGAACCAAATGCTAAGAATGGTAGTGCAGCTGCTGTGCATATGTGTAATTGTTGACCTTGGTGACACTTTAGTTTTGCATTGACAATCCTGGCTTGGAAGGTCAGCCTGCTAATTTCCAGCACAGACAGAGCATAAACTTACTCTGAGCTTTCTGAACTACTTTATTAGCAGGCTGATTTGTGGAAGAGGCTCTGTTGCTTTGATGGATCCATTTTTCTGTTTTGCTCAGTCTATTTTATGTGCCATGGCTGTCGTTACAGTCAGCAGAGATCCTTATATTACCCTCACCTCTGTCACCTGAATGTCGCCAGTCACATTGCCAGAGTAGCCTGTTTTCCAGGCACTGAACTAATGCAAATGCAAAATAATAAAATATTTTCTTGGCTTTTTGTGTTTGGGTCAAATTGAAATGTCCTGCTACTGGCAAGAGGAAAATACGTGACCAGGCCATAGTGAATTTAACTTGTGATTTCAGTGTTGTGCACTCATCCTTGTCTGAGGTATCAAAAATAATTTTGTGTACTGCAAATTACCATATTAATAAGATCTTTTAGAACAGGAACCAGTGGCTAGGTCTTCATTGTCATCTGAACTGGTTCTGAAGCTTTTCACAGTGAGCACCAAAGCTGTTATTTATGTCTTTATCTTCTATTGGAACTAGATGATCTTTAATGTCCCCTTGAGTTGTGTGTAAAAGTGAAGCATAATTGCTATATTTCACAGTGCAACTGGTGTGCCTGTACCTTTCTGACAAACAGAACAAACAAATAAAACCATCACTTCTGTTGAATTAGCACTTACCCCAGTGGCAGCCAAAGGTAAGTGTAGTTTTATGTCAGCTCTAGGAAATCCCTCTCTGTGTGAACAGCAGTACACCATGGGCTGTAATGGGAATTTTACAAATCCCTCCCTGCAGGGATTTACATTGTCAGTAGGCTCCTGCATAGAATATGCTGTAATTGAAAGTCAGGCTTTTTCCTCGTAATTATACAATAATATTGTTTTACATGTTTTGTAAAAGTATGTGTTTTCATGGTTTGTGTACATCTACTTTCAGCAAATCAGAAACTGGTGGTAATTTTTTCATATTTCTTTTTTTTTGATGCTAAGTATGGTTTATTACTTCTTAAACACTATGTTTCATGCCACGAGGTTGTTGCCCATAGCCTAGTGGCATTTTAGCTTAGTCAGAAACAGGTATAGCACTGAAACCAAAGCTGGTTGGACTGAAAACAATGGACTATCACCCAGCTAATTTTTAGTGAAGGTCTTTTAAAATGCATTTATTTCTGGCAGAAATGGATACTTCAGAGCCATTGATGTTATAATTATATTTCTTAAATAGCCTGAATTACATATACTCACAGATGATAAAGGTGTCTAGAAAACTGGGCAAACCAAAATGAGAATTTAAATTGTGAAAAATTACTATAGAGGTTGAAAACCTTGACATATGTGTGGTGGTCACAAAGATTGAAGTCTTGGGTTGGTCTATCAAGGCAGAATTATCTTGCAACTTTAATAACATATCCTGAAAATTGAATCACTGATGGGCCATGTGGCCCTTGTGGTTTGTCATCAGTAATTTCTGTGACAGGTTTTTCCTGCTGCTGAAACCCCAGGATAATGTGAAATTTGCTCAGCCTCCAAGGGAGAAGGAAATCTCAACAGAGCAATCTACCCACACACCTCTGAGGACAAAAGATTGAGACCCAAGCACTGGGAAGTCACCCCCAGCAAGCTGAGGTGATCTGCAAGGTTTGAGGGACACACGTTAGGACTGTCCTGCAGGTACACGAGCTGGGCAGATGCTCCACAGCTCTGGGCAAACCCTCTGGTGCCAGATGTGGCACCAGAAAATTTGTAATCTGAATTTCAAATTTGTGATCTGAAATTTGTTCTCACAACAGCAGAGTTAGGAGAGGTGATGTTGACATGATGCCATTTTAGTGTGAACCACGTCAAGGGCAGCTGAAAGGGGTTTGGGAGAAAAGACATACAGAAGATCTGAGCAAAAATCTAAAGTTTTGATCTTGGCATTTTACTATATGAATTGCTAAGAAAAAAAAAAAGAAAAAAAAGGCCAGATTTTGGATTTTCTCCTGGCTTGTCAATAAAGGGTACAGATGACAATAAAGGAAACAAACTTCTCAGATGTCTGAGTAGTTTACCCCTTCCTTTCTGGGTTACTCAGCACCTTGGAGTTCCTTCAAGAGCCTCATCCAATGAGGCAGATTGTTACTGGTCTGCTGGATAACCCACTGTGAGCCTCTGACACAGCTTTAATTATATGCTATACAAGATGAATGCTGGTAGATGGAAATTAGGAAGGGAATGTTGATTTTGCAGGTAACTGCTAAAGCAGTCACTGTCATAATATACCTATTTTTAAGTATCTACTCTTAAAGGTCTTAAGGAATTGGAGAGGTGACAGAACAGAGTTACAGGATGTTTCGGGAATGGAATTTGTTCAACTGCAGTCTAAGAAAACTCCATACTCACAGTTTATCGAGGGAGGGGACAAAACATCCCTTTTGCAACAATTGTTCTGTCTATTCTGTGGTGCTGTTTGTGTAGACTGCAGTTGTCCCCCTGGCTTTAAGATTTTCTGAATTTTATTTAACTCAAAAAGACCTTGTGGCAGAAAGGAGAGTTTGTGTAAAACTACCTGGGAGTATTTATTGACTTCTAGGGTGAGGTTTTCCTTGTGTGTAGAAGTTGCCTGTTGAAGGCTGGGTGAAGGTGCTTGTAAAGTGTATTAATAAAATAACTTTGGAATAAGGAACATGCTAACAGAGGGCTGGAAGCTGCAAGGTTTGCTCTGTCATTCCTCCTCTGCTTCCCTGGTCTTCTGCAAAACTGTGTTGTTGACCCTTAAAAGCAACATTTCAGTTTTGCACATAAATGGTCATGTTTTCTTCAGCAGTTTGTAAGTTGATATTATTTTATAATTTGCTGGCTTTGCATATAAGACTCATTTTAACGCAACACTCAAGGCAAAGAAAATACATCTGGTTTTTTTAACCCTTAAGAGTTCAGTTTTATTGAATTTTAGATTTGAGTTTGTGATTCATGAAAGGGAGACCTTTCAAAAAGTCTTCAGACAAAGTGGATATTGCATATGCTATAGATTTCTGTAATACTTCTCCACAGGGACTTGTTTTTAAATTGCATTAGTCTCCTTTCAAAATAGGGTATCACAGAACCATAGAATCATGTGGGGTGACAAAGACCTTTAAGATCATTGAGTCCAGCCATTAACTCAGCACTGCTGTGTCCATCAATAAACCATGTCCATAATTGACCTATTTGTACATCTTTTTAATACCTTTAGGGTTGGCATTTAGGACCTCAGGACTCACGCCCCTCCCTTGGCAGCCTGTTCCAATTCTTGACAACCTTTCTGGTGAAGAAATTTTTCCTAATGCCCAATCTAAGTTTCCTCTGGCACAACCTGAGACCATTTAGTCTTGTTTGTTACCAAAGCCCCACCCCATGATGAAAATAGTGTTGAGCAGTGAAGCATGCAGTACAATAATTTCATATTGGGGAAAAAGTATAAATTTTAACTCAGCTGCATATGACTTAAAAAAGCAAATATCTGTTTTAAAATGTATTGTAAGAATGATTTGATTTCCAGGGTTTAATTAGTTAAATTCACCATAAAACAAAACAAAAAAAAGTTTATAGCTCAGATACAGGCTTATAAGATTTAAAAGATGAGTTGGCATATCTTGTGTACTTACCTCAAGATTTGTACTCCAGTAAAGGAAACCCAGTATTTTTCCCTCAAAGTAAAAATAAAACAGAAGTTGTGGCAGGTTTGTAACAGTGTTTTATAATCTTAGAAATAAGAGGATTGCAGTACATTTTTCTACAAAAATCTGTATTTCCTCACAGAAAAGTGTTTAATTCACTAGAGGGTACGTTTTATATAAAGTACTTGAACATAGGGATTACTTTTAAGCACAACATGGAATGAAAATGCCATTCATATTTTTCAAACACTGGAGCACTAAACATTTTATTTTTAAAATGGTATTAAACGCATGCTACAGGCAGAACCAACTTCTAAAATGCTGAAATACGCAATCACAGAAAAAAAATAAACCACACTTTTTTTTTTTTAATGTCCAAATCTTTCTTCCTTAGTGCCAGGAGCAGCCAAATTCTATGTGTAGGAGACCTTTCCATATTTTTCCCCTCACAGTTTGCTGTTTTAGGGCCAGAGTAATGCGGTGGCATGCCAAGCAGTCAGCAAGAAAACAGCGGAGAACGGAAAAAACCTTGAAAATCCGCACACTGTTGGGATGTGCAGCACAGCCCAGCATGGAAGCTGTCATATGGGTCCAGCCTATTAGTGCTGGCTCCGTTCCATGCCAGCAGGACCCAGGCTGGCTCCTGCTGGCTCATCCCCCTGTGTTTGGGATCCAGAAGGAGCTTATTAGCTCAGGTGCGTCGCCTCTCTGCGCCAGGTTTTGCCTGGGATGAAGAGCAGGCTAACAGGAGCCCGGAGCTCCCCGGAGTCAGTGAAGCCTGGCCAGGAGCAGCTGCACTGCTGACCTGGCCCAGGGCTCTGCTAAAACCTCCTCCTGCAGCGGGGCTGCCTCTGCAGGCTGCCAGCTCTGGTGCCTCAGCATCTGCGGTGCGCTTCGTCCGCAGCCCAAAGGAGCTAAATATATAAAATAAATAAATAAATAACATAAATAGAGCTAAAGATGTAAAATATCCACGGATGTTCCTGGGCTGGAGGTGTTCCTCAAGGGTGACCCTGCCACTAAGCCATCTCTGACTCTTTGGTGCCTTTCCCCTGTTGGCAGTTTGTAGCTTGGCTGGGAGGGCAGTGAAGGCTGAGCTGGGATCAAGCAGGTGCCGGTCAGCGCCTAATTACCAGCTAGCTCATAATTACGCCAGGCCTGCCTCTAGCTGGGAGCACTTGATGTTGCTTAGTCATTTTGGAGGCTAAAATTCGTGTCTGGTGTGGATATTGCCGTGAGCTGTCTGCTCCAAACCATTTAAAAATCAATAAAGTCAAAGTGTATTCACGTGCAATCTGCTAAACCACGCACAGGGTGTGGATTAATGTATCCGCATATCCTTCTGATATATTGTAGTAGTTTAATTACTTCAGTAAATCTGTGATTCAGAAATTAAGTTTATCTCAGTTAAATTAATAATCTATCTTGCCATTTTAGTAAGCTGGTCAGCTCTCAACTTTGGATGTTAATAGAGAGAAGAACAAATAACAGTGTTACATTACTTCAGTAATGAAAAGATGGGAAAACTGGATGTCTTCTGCTCCTTCAATGATTTAAAATCTTCCTGTCATAACATTATGTATTATTATTGGCATAAAATAGTAATATTGCATATTATTATGGATGCCTAATAATAATTACTAAAACCAAGGTAAGATAGAGACTAATTAAAAAAGCCTATAATTATGCTAAAAATTAGTTTTGTTTTTCTTTTAAAGCACTATGAAAATGAGCTAGAACTTACTGGTTAAAAAGTACAAATAACCATTTTTACTCTCCCTAGCTTCTCTCCTAATACTGTTTTCCTCTTGCCTTTAGGGAACATTAGCTTTAAGAGTGATTTGCTCATTTTTCTCAGCTTTCTGTGCTTTTGAGAGTACCATGAGACATTAAACACAGGGTTGATCACAGCAGTTAACGTTTATATTGGTGGTTTCTGTTGTCCTGCCAAGTCTTGCTAAATCCACAGGTAGCCTGAAAGTTTGGACAGTTTTCATTTTTTTTTTCCAAAATCAGTATTTTATACTAATGAATGCATAAAATAATGTAATTAGATATGTTTTGTGAATTATTATCAATATCATGTTAATTATTTCTGTTTCCTCAAGAGATACTTAAATTTTCAAAAGCATATCTAAAAATAGCGCATATCTAAAGCATATCTAAAAATGCCAAAAAAAAGTATATTGAGGGGAGCCAAGTCATTATTTTCCTTTGATATGGAGAATTGCTCTATACAAAGTGTTTTCTGTTTCTGGTCACAGCCATGGGATTCTTACAAGGGGAATCATCTATTTCAGAGACAATGGTAAAAAACTGTCCCTTGTTTTTAAACTTAAATTTTATTATCCTAGACACCAGTACGACTCTCATTAGCAAATTTTCAAGCCAATTTGCCCATTTTTGTTTTGTGAAATCCTGTATGTTCTAGTTGTCATTATCAGTAATTTTGGAAAAAAATCCTTTGAAAAGGAGGGAGGAAAAAGCAATTTTATTTTAAAGTGTGACTCTTAGTACCATTTGTGTGGGGTTTTTTTCTCCTTTTTTGGATATTTTCTGACGTTATACACTTAATATAATCTGAATGTCTGTTGTTGCTTCATTCTCTTGTCTCTTCCTTCCACCTTTCATTATCTAGTCGACTTTTGTGAACATAAATTTCCCTCTCTGCAAAAGCAGTCATGTCAAAACGCTTCCTGCTAGCCACTGATCTATGGTGGGATTCTATTACAATCCAAGGGATTGCTCTTTTAGGAATCTCATTAAAGTCTGAACAAACAATGTGAAATGAAAAATCCTCCCCCAAGGCACAGAGGCTATAGACAATACTGCATTGCAAAGCCTGATAGGTGAGATGATATTAGACAGGCGATAATGAAAATATCAGAAAGATTTCATAGCTAAAAATGTGTAACAATTAAGGTCAAGAAAGCAGCCCGTTTTCTGATTTTAAAACTTAAATATAATTCACAGATGAGAGAGCATAAACACACAAGGTCTTTCCTGATAAGGCATTGGTCAGAGGGGATGTTTCTCATGGACTTTTTGCACATCTCCTCAAAATTTTACAGTGATCTTTACTTTAAAGATCCCCACTAAAAAAGGTACCAAAAGTTGGGTTTTATAACCTTTTTTTTTAAGAAAAATAATTCAAACAAAATATGTAATTATATTAGCATGCTTTAAAGGTCGCATTCCATAAATATTAATAATTAATATATTAGTACTAATTTTTCTGAGACATGGACATACTATAGAAGATCTTGCCAGTCATTAATCTGTGGGTAACTTCTGTTAGTTTTTAAAATATTCGTATTTAAACACATAAAGATAGGTCTATAACTAAGACTTTAATAAAATTTTATCTTCACTCAAGGTTTAACTCAATTTGTCTTTCTGAATAGCTTTTCTTATGATAGCTGAGCAGTTTGTTGCTGTAGTTGTCTCCTGAGAAGGAAAGAAGGGCTTGGAAGCTCTTATACCTGAAAGGGTGATGGGATTAGAGGGATGCTCCAGAGACAGTGGGGGAAAATAAGAAGTATTTTCTAAATTAGACCCTTTGAAAATTGTGGTATTCTCTTGGTACTGAGACTTTTAGCTGTGGGGTTCATGGCAATTCCTGTACTCTCCTGGGTGGCCAGAGCCTGGCACTATTCAGAGCAGACTTGTGAGTTGTGCATTTTTCTTCTGTTTGCATTTTTGGGTAGAAGGCTGACTGGTTTTCTTTTTGATACAAACCTCATTACAAGTATTCATTGCCTTCCATGTACAATCTGCTCTTGTTTCTGTAACTGTATATTTGCCATGAAGACCCCAAGGGAAGGTAATCTTATGTAATGGTCCCCAAATTAAAGCGTGGAAAAAGAGGTAATTAATGCTAAAATCCATGGCTTTTCAATAGAGATACATGCAACTTGCTTTTGTGTGCTTTGGACAGTTAGGATTTTTATTTTGGGATAGGGAGCTGTTTGTCTCCATATCCCTAGAATTTGTAATTTCTGGATTTACTCTTAAGATGTTAACGAATTGTTTATTAACAGAATTCATTCATTGAAAGAGGAAGGTTCAGCTGTTTGAGAATTGCACACTGTCAATTAAGACAAATAGTTATTGGCCAGTGGGAAGCTTGTGAGCAAATAATTACAAGAGATGTTTCCTGTTGAACCACCACACATAATCCATCAGATTTCACATGATGTGGATTAGGCTGATAAATTGAGTTGCATCATTTGTACCTTTCTCCACTAAGGGCTCTTGCACTTGTTAAATTTTGTTTGCTTTTGCAGGTGGGGATTTTTTTTTTTTAAAATAAGTCGTTTAAGTCATTATGAACTGAGCTGAGAAAATCGTATGGAATCAAAGTTCCTACTTTGCACTTGGCTGGAGGCCGGGCTGCCCATGTGTGGCTGGGAAATTCCATTTGCTCCCATCTCCTGTAGGCCAGAGCAAGGGCTGCAGAAAAATCAAGGTGTGGTAATTGCCTCTTTGCAATTAATTACTTACCAGGTAGCACAAGGCAGGCAGTTCAGGGAAGGCAGTTCCAGGGAGGGGCCATAGGTGGGTCAAAGCAGGCAGTGACTTGCTCAAAGTCCCAAAGGGGTTTATTTTAGTCTGCTATTCACAGAGAAAAGGTGCAAGTAGAGTTTTGAATCTGCACTGTGAAGATACAAGTTTTCATACCACACATCAGTTTAAAAATTCTGTTTCCACAACCAAATATGTTCAAACTATTTTGTATCTTTAAAATAAGAAAATAAGAGAGATATTGGAAATGTTAAAGACACACCAGTCAGAAAAGTCACTGAAAGTGCAAAATTGTAAATTTTTTCTATGCTCTGACACAATTTTTTTCATTTAGATAAAAAGCACAGGTCTATAGAATTTGGACATAAACATGTCAACAAACATTATCAATCCCATAGAAAAGAGAAGATATGATGGCATTAAGTGCTTTCACACAAAGGTTATTTCTTTAGTGTTGATTGTTGTAGCTATAAATTGAAGTAAAAATGAACTTATGTTCATTCATGTTATGGAATAAATTGAGTAAATATTAAAAACTAGAATTTTAAAAAGCAGAGGACAAAAAAAATCAAATGACAGTAAATGGATACATCTCGCTCTAATGGGTTAAAAGTAATTTATTTTTGTTTGCAGTTGAAAGTTAAAACCCAAACACTACCAGTCACTCTTCTGTGTGACTGCTCCTGTACAAATCTCACACCATATATGAACACAACATGCAGGAAAAGGAAATTAATAATTATGTGGTCAGGATAAGGAGAAGTCTTAGGCCAGCCTGGAGCCTTTATACTTTTTTTTTCTTTTTAATCAGTGTTTAGAGCTTTGGGAACAATAAGGAGAAGAGAAAGGCAGAGACTTGTAGCACAGCTCTTGGCTTCAGAGGGCTGCTGTATTTTCCATAGATACCTTGGATTTTGCTTTAGTGAAGACAAAGTCATCTGTGTAATCCATTCACATGGCTGAGCTTCAGTTTCCCCATGCTTCATTCTCTGCTTGCACTGACAGGAGTGGTGTGAATAGTGAAGATGGGCTTGATTCTGGGTGTATTCACCCAAATTGCTGGGGCTGTTAATCCTAAATGGCCTAATAATAAAGTTTGACTTGTTTCTGATTACTAACTAGTTCCTCTGTGTTTTTTTGTTTTGTTTTGTTTTGTTTTGTTTTGTTTTGTTTTGTTTTTGTTTTTGTTTTGTTTTAAGGGTAAGTTTCTTTGTACCTGGGCTGTTACCATGCCAGGTCAAACTGTGGTGTCTTGTTAGATGCAGATGTTTTTGCATATGCCTGATTAGGAACACATGAATAAGGACAAATACAGAATTCCGCTTGTTCTATTAAGTAGATGCTTTTGTAATAAATCTGTTTCAGGGACATTATCCTGAATTCTATGGACCATATAATACTGGATTATTTGCATGGTATACAAAATATCTGTGTTTTTCTTAACAAGACAGAAATCCTGTAGGCTGGATCAACGTGTCACCTTTGATTTAAAGGGGTGATTTTCTAAAAAGAAAACGTACAGAATGATCCATCTGTGTAAGCGTATTTTGTGTCTAATTTTGCAGTAGAGTATCAATATATCTGATTTTTAGTGAGGATGAGCTGTACTTTGTGTTTAGGCCAATCTAGAAACATACTTTTTTTTTGTCTAAGCTGTCCTGTTTACTGTGGGAAGTTGGGTTACATAAATGCAATGCTGTGGATCCACCAGCAAGCCCTACTGAAGCGGTGTGTGGCTTCTGGTTTGGGTTTTTTTTCTAAATTTCTGTTATTTTATTGCCTGGATAAACTGATGCAATTTGGTTGAGCTGTAGAAACACCCAGAACTAAAAGGTACCACATGTTGGATGACTGAGAGAATGAGGTTGTTCATACCTTTGAGTGAGATTTGTTAAGGTTTCATTGCAATGTTTCCAGGGGTTTTCCTGTGCTTTTGGGAGCCTCGGCTGATTTTAGTTCTGGAGAAGCTGAAACTGGAGCCTTGTCACAGAGGAATCTGCCACACTGATGATGAAATTTAAGGCACTCTGACCCTGTCCTAGGATGCTGAACCACTTTTCCTTCCCCATGTTTTGTTGAGTACATTAAAAGATAACCAAACACGTTTTCTCAACGTGTGATAGCAATAACGTGTCTCCATTTACTATAGGTATTTACGTTTTAAAAGTATTTTTATGTGTCAGGCTACTTTTCTTCTCCCCTGCCCCCCAAGAGTTATATTGTAAAGTGAATTTGGGTATAACATGAGTACATCATCAGTATGTTGTTCAGTTTTTTTAATTGAACCCTTAGTCAGTCAGATCTCATTAGGCATCTTACATGTCATTAATTTATAAAGAAAATACCACATGTATTAAAATGTAATTCTGGTTAATGCATAACGACTAAAATTATTAATGATTTTTTCTGATAGTCATTTCTTTTCAAACCTCTTTTTGTGTGGAAATTTACAGCAGCTGAAATAGCAGCACACTGTGTGAAATACAATATCTATGAGAAATTACTGAGGATGTGCCACAACAGTGACAAACATTTGTGATAAAGCTCCACCATCACTGTTTCTGCTTCAGCAAAGCAGGCAAACATCTGTACACTGTTTTCAGTGCATTTATTTAGATGTGTATGAGAGCAGAGTGCTTTGCACGTGGCTAGATAGGAATGCATTTAGGAAAAACAGATGAAACTTGGACTGCAGTTTGGTGGAAAATAGGTTAATGAAGAAGTATGCAGATGAGGAAGAAAATTATTCTATTCCAGAGTGTCACCATCATAGTTCACTCTGTGAGGTGTAAATTCAGTTCAGATTGAAGCTAACAGATAAATAGATATAAAAAGATAAACTTTGCTTCTTCCAGCCTGCCTTCCATTGGTAACAAGTAAAATAGAGAATGTCCTGTCCTTTTTGCGTAACCCCTTGGATTGTTTGAAAATTTCTCACTGTTACTTTGAGCAGGCTCTGTTCTGTACATCCTGCTGGAGATGCTGTGACATGGGCACTGACTCCAGCAGTCCAAATGACGTCTCCTGCCTCCTGTTTGGAGATAAAACATTGTTCCAGCTGCTCACGTGGAACCAGGAGATTGCTTCTGCAAAAACAGGCTATCAGCATTTATTAGCATGGCATTCTTCACAAGCCCAAGACAAATGAAACACTGAAAAGGAGTGGAGCGTGTTGGGTTGTTGGTTCCCGTTTCTCCTGAGAGGGAGAGGATGCTTTTCTCTTTGATTTGTACATACATGGGATTCCATGTATGTGCAGACCAGGTAAAACTTAATGTTTACATATCCAGCTTTTCTTGTTGGTGAGTTTTACTAACTCAGAATTGTTACATGGTTACATTGAAACACTTTGAGGTTGACTATGGTTTTGAAATTAACGGTGCATAACTTTTGGAAAGGAAGCAAAGGGAGTTTATTGCCTTAATTGCAGTGTAATGTTCATATTAAATATATTTATATTTTAAAATTCCAGTTTTAAAGAGATTTTAATAGAAGCTGGAGCTGATGAGGCAAAGCAGTGCAAAAAGGCTGTTCCAGATGGCATTCATCCAGAGGGACACATTTGTGTATTGACAACGGTGGAAATATATGAAAAGAGAAATAAGCAGTGAGTATGAGACTAGTGAAGAGAATCCAAGTGAGAATAGCCCAGGACTCAATCTGTTGTTGCAAGGAAAGGAATAGCAGTATTCTCTACGTGCTGTAATCAGATCCCAGGGAAAGATACTGAAAATAGTATTTCAGTCAAGCAGTAGGGAAAGTGGAGGAGTGAGTCAGCAGGACAGTCGTAGCTGAAATTCCAGACTGGGAGAATAAAGTTTTGCAAAAATGGGAGAAGAGAGGGAAGATGAATTTATAGTGAAGGTCAGTCCTGAGGTGATGATAGGGATATAAAGATCATTTTTATGAATTGAAAACCAAAAGACTACATTGTGTGGGGCTTTAGTTACTCCCATAGATAATTTGGTGAACCAGGGATCTAATCTGGCATAATGGTGATTCTTCCTTGTGTCTGAGGATACTTTTCTTCAAGGGAACCTCTCTGTGAAGCCAAATGTTTACATTTGACTAACTGCATGTAGTTCAAAAATTAATTGAAAGAAATATAAAAAATACATTTAGTGTTTAAAGTCTTTTCCATTTCTTTTTAATGTTGTTTAAAGTAATACCACCAATTCTAGGGAATACCTTACAACTAGCTCAGGCAAAGGTTAGAATTAAATATTGTGTCAAGGAAAGCAGGCTTTTTAGTTAAAAGCAAATGCCAGCTGCTGCCTTTGATTTTAGAGGAGAGCTTTTCTTGCTAAATGCCTCATTATAGAGTTGTGTATCTGCTCCACTTCCATGCAACGTTTGTTCAGGCTCCTTGTTCTGAAGTTCCTTTAGAATTTATTACGTAGTTTTTAGCCCGCTGCTATCTGGATATTTTGCTTTAGGTATTAATTTCTTCCTCATGTGCTTATTTTCCTCTGTGCAGTAGAGAGTCTTCAGTGTCATGCCATAGGCACAGTGCACCAAGGGAGGCATTTTTTCACCTCCCCAGAGACCAGCCATGCAAAGGCTCCCTGGGAAGACTCCTGGGAGCATGGAGAGTTTCATAAATTGCAGATTAATTAAGAATTGCCCTGCTTGGGAAAATAGATGTGCTTCTATATCTTCCATCTGCTGTCTCCTATCCAACAGGGCAGCATCCTCACGCTGACTCTGCTGCCCAGAATATTGGCCTCTGCTTGGCTGACCAATTGTCCTTTGTAATTCAGATTAAAGGAGAACATGGTGTTTTTGTAGCCACCTTCTGCAAGTAATGGAGGTTTTTGTTCTGCAGTGGAAAGCAGGTTGACTTTGTTAAGTTGAAAATTTAAGAGTAAATGCAGTGAATTAAAGTCTGCTGTTTGTAACTTTGAACTTAAAAAATATTGGAGCTTCTTTTTACTCTGCCAGAAAGAGTTATGTCCCTTATGAAGTTAAAGAAAGTCTGTTTTATAATGAAAATTGTTATGAGATGGTAGGGACATGGTTCAGTGGCTGTATCATTGCCATCTTATCAACTTTCTGAAAGTGCTATCCATCCATCAGCTGCTGATTCATTTTCCCTTATTAAAATCACACACAATGCAAAAAAGACACCTGATACAAAAAAAAAAATGCTGTGAGAGTGCTTTTTTCAATCAGAAAATGTTGGCTTTGTGTTGTCCTAGTTTATTGTAATATATATTATATAGTATTCCTGAATTTTTAGCGCGTTTTCTTAGTGTGAGAAATATGAAATGCAGCAAGATTTAGTTGCCAGAGTTTTTGCAGAGAATTCTGAGCTGCAAAGCAACATGTGGACTTAATGCATTGAGATTTTGAAGGGGAAATCTTTCAAGGGCACAAAGGGAAGGGAAGGTGCCTGACTGCTCTGCCATCCAAGGGCTCTGCCTGAACCATGTGGGAAAGTTGCAGGTGCTGCCCCAAGTCCCCCATGGGCAGGGAAATTGTTTCAGCTCCACTTGGGAACCCCAGGGCTGCTGGTGGAGCAGACATGGGAAGGAAAAAGGAGGGTAAGGAGCAGTATCCAGCATTAATGGAGAAAAAAAAAACCCAAAGGAAATTATTTTTGTTGGTATTTGCTTAAACAGAGCTGTTTCTTAGAGGAGGATGTCTTCAGTGTCATGGCATGTTGGATATGGCTCTCAGTTTGCACTGATGTAAGCTGCAGGGTCTAAATTAATATTGCTTTACTGTACAACAAAGATGGAGCTGCCCTCTGAAAAGAACCTGCTAATGCAAGTTTGCAATTTCAATTTTTCACGCATTTTTCATTCTGTGTTTCACTAAAAATCTCATCTACCCAATCACTGCTTTAGGCTAATAGTCTGTAATACAGTATAGTGTCAAAAATGTCAAACTTAATGGAAAAAAAAAAAGGGAGGAATCATAAGTGTTCACTGAAACCACTTCTTTGAATATTTTTTTTTCCAGAAGAGCTAGGTTTCGTGGAATATGTACTAATCAAATCTGAAATAAAAAGGGAAAGCTGTGCAACCATGAGACTCTTCCATGGCTAAGGTCTTTGTTATATCTATAAATCTATGAAATATATTTTTGAGAAATCATTGACAGAAAACCTAGAAGAAGGTTTTATGCATATCAGATATATTTTGCTGTATCCTTGTTGAGGCTTCTACTTGACCTTTTTAAAATGAAAACCTGAAATTTTTTCGCCATCTGTTGGGCAAGGTGGTCGAGGTGTTTGCTTTTAAAACACCTTAAAATTTCTGTTGGAAATTTAGAAGCAGAGAAGGAGTAGATTCCACAGTATTCATGCTATTTAATTGCAACAAATAGTTTAATTAGCCGACTCAGCCGAGTATGACAAACCCCTGAAATCTCCGAGGTGCTATGATGGTCCATGTGAGATGAAACACCTGCATGTCAATAGTTGGGTCAATTTGCGTAAGTCCCCTAAACAGGGAGGCCAGGGAAGCTCAGCAGCAGTGATTTAACAAAAAGTCTTTGTGTTCATTGCTGTCCTTCCATCTCTCCCATTAATATTTGTTTTGTTTTTCTCCTTCATGCTACAGCAGTAATGCTGATGATGCAACCCCAGACAGTCATTTCTGTGTAATGGCTTTGGGCATGAAATGCTTGATTTGCACTCCTGAGCTACCACGGGCTCTGCTCCCCAGGTCTGGATGGATGAGGCATCAAGGAAACGAGGAATTATAAACTTAAGGGTGGAGGCTGTAATGCACAGAGTAAAAAAGGAATAGAGTGAAGAAGTAATGCCACCACAGTGCAACTGAAAAAAGGAGTAAGAAACTTTTTGCTCAGACCAAGAGATTTATTTTATTCAACTCTTGGAGAAAAA
The DNA here is from genome assembly GCA_013399835.1 of Leptocoma aspasia. Taxonomy (NCBI): domain Eukaryota; kingdom Metazoa; phylum Chordata; class Aves; order Passeriformes; family Nectariniidae; genus Leptocoma; species Leptocoma aspasia. Next base: position 1,623,173 of record VXAX01001637.1, read on the forward strand.
TAAGCCAGTAATACCAAAAAAAACCAAAACAGAATATTCTTAGTCTACCCTACCATATCTAAACTCGTAAAAAAAAAAAAAACAAAACAAAAAATCCCAGACTGTACAAATAAATAAAGAATAACATTTTATCTTCTGGACAAAGACTGTCTGGACTCATGGCAGCTTTCTCCTTAGTTCTTTAGATAGTAAATGCAAAAGAGATTATTATATGTCAATATATTAAGTATTCTACTTTTGAAAACTCCTAGAAAGGTCAAGAATTATAGCATTGACAGTTCTGGTTTTTCTTTCATTTAGAATTTCACAACTTCCTCTCCTTTCACCCCTCTGCATATGTGTTCAAGAGATTTTAGAACTTTCCTTTAAATCCTCTTCAATGGTCTTAGCTAATACAATAAATGTCAAGTATTGTTGAAGAAGTTCTGAAAAACCTGTGTCACAAAATGAATTTGAGGCTGAGCAATTTGAATCTTTTTTTTTGTCCATGTAATTGAAACTTCAGTGGGAAAAAAAAAATTGGTAAATAAAAACTAAATTTGCTGTTGCACTACATAAAATCATTTGACCTTGGTGAAAATGAGTTGATGTGCAGAGGAAAGAGCACCTGTCATTTTGCTTGTGGGTCAGAAATAAGGCATGATAACTAAGAGTGTGCCTTTCTACTCCTCTACCAATAGATTGCAAAATATGCTGTATCCCCAAAATGCCCAAATCAGCATTCAGCAAAATTTAGTTAGATTTGCCCTGTTGTTTTCAATTTTTTTGCCAAAAAGTAAAGGGTGGTATTTTGAAGAATAGAAATAAATGAAAATGTTCAGTATATAAATTCAAGTCATGGGAATAACACAGTATACAGACACCAGTAATGCCAGTATTCTCCACTGATGGCATTTCCAAATACACTTTTTTTTTTTATTATTTAACAAGGCCTAAAAATTACTCTACTTTCCCTTTACTTGGAAGCAATACCCAGACTTTGGTGTTGAGCTTTGTTTTATGAGCTTATCTCCAACGCCCATCCCCTTCATTAGTTCATCACTAATTGGGAGAGCTGTGAAGAAGTCAGTGATGAGGTTATTCCTAACCATCTGCCCAAAGTGTCTCTTCCCTGGAAGTTGACACGTGCATGCACACGCCACAGGGTCACTTGTCCTTCTACAACCAGCTACTTAGGCACAATGGACTGAACAGGATTAGCTGTATTTCTCTGCAGACATTTATTCATGCTTGAAGTTAGCTGCAAACTCAACTCGTATCTTTATGGATTTAATTTGGTACTACTGGATTTCCACAGTGAAAAGTTCTTGTTTGCTTGAAAATAGAGCTGGCTGCATTTTCTATAGTTTTTAAAAAGTGTTTTTATTTGGTTAACGGGCACACTTTTGAGTAGGAGTTTTTGGGGGGGACTATTGCTCCAACAGTGTTGCTTCATCATGTGAAGCTATCCCACCTTCTTAACCAACAGGCATCCACCTGTTAAATAACTAAGTTTATGGTCAGTAACCTACCAAATAAATTGCCTGGTTTTCAGTTTTAATGACAGATTTCCCTTTAGCCTTTGCTAAAAAGGAAGGGGGTTGATTGAATAATTTCTACATCTGTCGGTATATTAAATTGTTAGCAGTGTTACTCAGATACCACTTTGCAGCATTACTCATGGTAGTATCAAAATGTTATATTCATTGAGAAGTGCTTAATAAATTCCTTTGACTTCAGGGAAAGCCAGGGTGACTCAGCATCTGTGGCAAACTGGCTTTAAAATGTGCTTATGGCTGTGTGTTTCTATATGGGACATCAGAAGCCTAATCCATGCCAAATCCATGAACCATTAGATGATGGAATTTTAACCTATTTTCTGCTAATCAGTACATGAGCATTTCTACATGAAATGCGTCTTTTAAGTGAAATCAATATGCTAGAGTCTATTACAGAATGCCAAAGGGAAAAAAATGGTTACTGTGGGGGTTTTAGTTTGTTGCTTTTGTTTGTTTGAGAAACTGTGGTCTAAAATGAAGAGTCTCTTTCCAATATAATACGTTGTAGCAGGAATGGGGAAAAATTTGAAAGAACTGGGAGGTTCATGTTTTGACTGAGCCAAAGCCTTCACGTTTTTCTTAACAACAAAACAAAAAAAAATAGTGCGGGTAAACAGGGATTTGATCCTAAATCAAAATTTTAATACTATACTTTGAGTACTTATCTTTTAAAACATAAACTTAAGAAAAATTGAAAAAGAAGTTTTATTTTAAAAATATAGTTGTCATTTTTCTTATGTTGGTTTAAAAAAGTTGTTATGAAAGTTTAAAAGCAAAGAACAACTTTCATTAAAGATAAGTTAATTCTCATCAGAACTATCTTAGTTTCAGGAGGCAAATATGGTTATCACTGAATTCCTGTCTGTATGGTTCCTGAAGAGTGTTCTTGCTCTTCAATTTATTCATAATCTTTTCTAGTTCTTCATGGAATTTCTTTCAGGTATAATCAATGTATATATGGTGGCACCATACACAAATCTGTTGCAATGTAGAAAAAACCTGAAAAGAGAAATAACTAATTCTTTAAATTTTCCACAGCTGTGAAGGGTGGTAACAGAACAATTAAACTGTGATATCAATAGTGTGTCCAACAAAAGAACCAGTCAAAGGTTGATCAGCACAAATATGTTTGAATGTATATTGGCAGTGTTTCAATTGAAAAATGAAACTTTGTGCATATATATATTTTTATATTTTTTATATATGTATATATATCCTTACACTATGAGGGCATTTTTGTGCTGAAACCATTACATTGTTGAGAAGAACATCTGAAATTAAGTTGGCAGGTGAAGTATTCAAAACCTGAGCTAAGAAAATAATTGTCCTTCTCAACTTAATACAAAAAACCTAATGAAACAAAAACAAACAAAAAAAAACCCCAAAAAACAATTGTTGTTATGGTTCTATAAAGTACTAATTAAGTTTCTTTTTAAATATGGACTCAAATGCAGCTTGAGAATGTCTACAGTCATTTTTCTGAAGTCACTGTTGCAAATACATAGATTTTTCCTACTGGTTCTTCTGTTGAAAAATATTTTTGAGAAGAGTGGGATTTACAGAAGTGTGGGATTTATTCTTAGGTGGAATTAAATTTCAGGATGAAGAGGAGGGAAGATAATTTTCTGTCTAAAGTACAAGATACAGAATGTAGGCTCTGTGTTTTTGGTTTTTTTTTTTTTTTAATATTATCTTACATGTTATGATTTGACTTGATAGTCATGCTAACAAGATGCCATTTATAGCTATTTAGAAGTCACTTTACAATACTCAAATCTTGCTACAGAACCACATAATTTCAAGAACAAAGCCTCATACATGCCATGGCATGTTCTTTTCCCTATGTATGATGCATAAAATGTCAAATTATAAAACTATATGTATTTTAAAGTATATGTTACAAAGTACAAATTGTAAATATACCCTTTTGACGTATAAGTGGGTCTGTTCTGGAGGACAGGAGTGAAGAGTTTTTTATTTGGTGCAGTGGTGATCACTGAGTGGGAGACGAGGTGAGGGTAAGGTGCTGCAATGCCCTTGTGTGTTTTGGGGTGCTGAGGACTTGTTCCAGGTGTCCTCAGCCTTGGATCAATTGAGTTGTTCTCCTGCAAAACTGTTGGCAGAATATGAGTTTAAAGACGGGCTGAGATGGGTTACATGAAATTGCAAGTAATTTTACCACTAATTAAATCAATTATCAAATCCAGTGGTTTTGAAATTCTGTTCTTCTATTGATTTCAGGGACATTGGTGAGATACTATGTTCAAAAAAAAAAAAAACTGTGAACAAAAGCCCAATATATTCAGATGCTTTTCACTTTTAAGGATAACGTATTTTGTAACGAGGGATTAAGACAAAAATTTCTTTATTTCTCTCAGGTCTTCACTTGTATCATCTAAAAAAGAAACCATTATAAATTTATTACAACTGTGAAGGGGCATTAAATTAACCAGTAATTTCTCTCTTCCATTACAATCATTTTATTTATTTCTTTCATCAGTTTTTAAACCTGAAATTTAATTTTTTAATAAGTAAATAAACATAGTTTTTTAAGATTTGTAATTTTTTTGGTGCAATTGTGTTTGATACAGTATATTTCATGCCATTTTGAAAGGCTTGGGGTTTTTTAATTTTTATTTTTCAGACAGTGCCTTCAAAAATACATGTTACATGCCCAAATGCACATTAGAAATGGATGAGAAATATTTTTACTTTTTAATGAGAATAGGCTGTGAAATATTTATAGTTAAAGTTTTTATACCAGACATGCACAAGGTGTTTTTTTTTTTAATCTTATCAAATATGTAATGCACTAAATTTTGGTGTCAGAAATTATAAAAGACCAGACATCATTAGACTGACAAAAATGGCAAACTGCAGGAATTGGGAAATACAAGCTTTGGGAAATCTTCAGTTCTGGGGAGAAGGATCTTCTCTACAAAGAACTGGCACTTGTTCTGAAAAGAATGATCCAATTGTTTCTTCTCTCCTGGACTTTCCCTGTTTGATAGTTTGGGTGATCTTCAGAAATTAGAGTCTGTATATACAGAAATAGAATTAGGGAAAGAAATGATAGTATAACAATATTAGAAACCAAGTTGATTGGGGTGTGGGGGGCAGGGGGGAATCTTAGAGTAAGTGAAGAAACTCAGGATTTTTGCCACATTCTCAATTTTATTCAGTCAGTTTCTCAAGTTTGGTATGTCATTGCTTCTCAGGTGTCACTATTTATTTATATATTGCTTTATAAGCCTAAGGGCTGTGTAAAAGTTGCCTGAGAAAAAAAGAGATGAGGCTTAAGCTGACACACAGAGAAAGCATAAGTAGACTATAAGATAAATAAACTCTTTATGTGCTCTAACATTATATATGTGTAAACAAAGTCTGTGTCTCTGTAACACATCTATGAACCTGAATAGTTAGAACAGCATTGAATCATTCAAAGGCTGAATTTTTTGCTTCATAACAGCACCCTGTTTTGTGTGAATTCTCATTCTCTCTGTGACCAATGCATGCATTGGTCATTCTATTTTTGAGATTTAGCTGAGATAGAAAGGGTATGGCTGAGACAGACAAAAATGAAAGGTGTTAGAAAAATATGTGGAATTTCAGGGTTATAGAACAGCTACTCTAAACTCCAGGAAGATGAAAGTTGAAGAAGAAATATAAATCCTAATCAGGTTTCATCCTAACGTTTCCTGTCTATGGTAGAAGTACTGAGAAGCATTTCAAAATAATGTTTTAGTCTTGTGGCTGCCCTCCAGTCCCCTAAAGATGAATCATGAACATTTGTGGCTCTTGCTAAAATTAAAGTATTGGTGCTATTTTGTTCAAGAAATAAATAGTTTGGGCATTTTCTTCTGGTTGTGGATAGCTTAGAAATAGCATATTCAGGCTCTCTTCTTCCTGTACCTCAAGTTTGCTTATAAAAAAAGAGTACAGAGCAATTTTAAACTATAAACTTGTAAAATCTGTTTGAGACTTTTTTTACTCTGTCTTCTCTACCTTTTGTTTTCTCTTCTGTGCGTTTGTTCTTTTCCTCCCGCATATCCTACAGGTCAAGCCACATTAGAGTGTCTGCTAGGAAACATCAGAAGGAACTCCTGAATGCTTGTTGAGTCAGATTAAAGACTGTTTTCTGTCTTTCTGCAGCAGCCTCAGGTCAGCTCCTCCTGATGGGATTTATAGGATGGTTCTTGTCCATCCTATAAATCTTGTCCATCCATAGCTGTCTGCGTCCCCTCGTTAAACCCGCTGTGCTGCCGCGGTGTCGTGGACACGATGGAAACGCGGGTGTGCCAGCCCCACCACAGCTGGGTTGTGTCTGAAACTCACAGTTCAGCTGACCCTGGGCTTCACTCCTACACTCAGGAGGTGTCTGGGCAGCACTGACAGAGCACGGCACAGCCTGTGGCCGTTGGGTTTATTTGGCGAGGAGTTGCTCGCTCTGGCTCCCGGATGGAGCAGCTTTGTCTTGTTCTAGCTGACAGCTTTCTCTGTGCTTGCATAATCAGAGTAATTAACTGGGTGCCTGCTTCAGAGTTTCAAGACTCCCTCTTGGAGTTTAGCTATTTTAAAATTTGACAACTAGCAGAGGGACAAAATACCAGCAGAAAGTGGTGTGGTTACTGCTGTGCCACACCAGTTGTCATCATCATCATCATCATCATCTGGTAGCACGTGGATTCCGGGTTTGGTGAAAGCATTTTCACGTGGGGTACTAAAGTCAGCACCACATGAACTGCAGCAAGAGAGAATTCTAACAGAAGGGTATATAATAATATATCTAATTATGCCAGTAATGTTATCTGTAAGAGAACTCAGGAGAAATCTTGTTTCCTATGTAGATTTTTTTAATGCAAAGGTTATTTCTAAAATGAAATCTCATGGTTTTATAAATCAGAGATAGCCACTTTGTAGAACTAGCAAGGTATACAGAGAGAATTTTTATATCAAAAGAAAAAAAAATCTCCTTTTAGTATCTGTCTTCATAAAATAAAATTCAGTACTTGAACCATTCTAGTTTCAAACTACACCCACTCAACCTATGCTCCATACCCCAATAAATAATTTTCTGTGGGGGTTTGCTGGGTAGGACTTTTTTTTTTGAGTGGAGGCATGTTTGTGTTGTCTGTGGGGGAAGATTTTTAAGCTTACAAAGTATGTCTTAAATCAGTTTTTCATAGGAAGGACATTTTAACTGTAAGAAATCTGGGGTACACAGTAACCTGCAAGTCTTGACAGAATTAAATCAGCTGTCAGACTGACATTCGTATGAGGATTAACATTTCTGTTTGCCATGAAATGATTGTGTTACTTGCAGAAAAGGAATTTTATTGTTTGCATCTCAAAATGAAATACAGTACATATTGTAGTGCTAAGCTAAGTTTATTTTTCATTCTGAAATTCAACATGGAAAGCATTTGTAATAGTTAAGCATCAAAACGTTTACAGAAGCTGCACATTCAGATCTTGTCTTTTCTCAGTAGGCTAGCATCAATGGAAAGTCCCACAGATATCTGTCAAAATGAAACTTTCAGGGACGTGAGTCATTATCAGCCAAGAATCTTTATAGCCTTTGGATAGTTTGCAGTCATTTGGATCTGCAGCCTTAGCTCTGCTTTATTCAATATCATACATATATTATTTAACATATACCAAACAATCAGCTTTCTACGTTAATTCTTTGCTTCTCATTTTCTCTGAAAACAAAGCATTGCAGGGAAAGTCTTTGAGATAAAACAAAATAACTATTTGGGAGAAGTGATGCCAGGTAAGGCCAGAAGTGTCTTCAGGCTAACAGTATTGATTAGCATTTTTAGAGTTTGATAGATGATGGTTTAACATTTTTTTTTAGCACAAATCCTCTGATTTAACATGACAGCCGCATTATTAATTAACAGAAATTGGAATGAGCGACTTCAACTAACTGCTAGATGCATAATTTATTAATTTATATACAGTATAAATAGTTCTGGGTGTATGCCAAAGGAATTAATAATCATAGGAATAATATCACAGAACATTCATATCAAGGAGACATGGTAATACTTTATTACAACGTTTGAATTAATGTGAAGAATTAACATCCTTATTGTATGCTATGTTTATTATAATTTAGAGAGGAACTGATAGCGTTACAGACCTGGAATCAGGAGACTGCAACTCTGGAACACACACAAATTTAAAGGTTGCCTTTCACTTTGCAATTGTGGAATATGTGTAGTGGAAGGAAGCCTAGCATTATGTTCTTTGGTTGGATGCCTGATGATTAAAAAAGAAAAAAAAAACAGTACCAAACCAAAAACCAAAGCCAAAACTGCTATGAATGGCCTACATTTATATCTTATTGAATTCCTACATGTCTCATAATTTTGTGAGTATTAGGGAAGAAAGTTAATATTTTGCCACACATGCTTAGCCGATAATTATGCTAATAATATTTGTTATTTAATGGGGGGGGGGAAGATTAGCATATTTTTGTTGTGTTTTGCATTCTCTGATGTTTGAATATGTGACACTTGAATATTATTCAGAAGATTTTTTGTTAATTTCTGCTGTCCAGATTTAAATAACTCACTTTTGAAGTACTTTGCCCAGTTAATTATTACTTCTCCAAGTAGACTATATGTAGAAACAGGACATACTGAAGGCAGACATCACCTGGGCTTTTACTCTGTGTTTTGTTACATTAAATCATAATTTTGCTCTCCTTTGATGGCACACAACAACTTTTCACATTCTGCTTTTGTCTGCTCTGCCTCTGGGCTCTCTAATACAGCCACACCAGAGGCCACACAATAGAGTTGAGATCATATATTAAAGTTATGTTTCATCAGCATCAAAAATAATGGCAAATAATGGCTGCCAGAGCAGTCCTAGGAGGGCTATGAACTATCTGTGGTCAGAACCAAGTCAGTATATGATGATATATTGAAAATCTACTCTTCAAAAGTCGTGTGCATATTACTTTTCCAGCTGTTATCTAATGGATGGGTAAGGTTTCTTTGGAAGAATGGACTTTGAAGTTTTATATCGAGTTTCTAAGAAATTCCCATTGTGAGGCATCTATGAAGTATTTTTCTTTGTGAATTACTTGAGAAATCCACCTTAATTAAGAAGATTTTCAAATGCCATTTCTTCTGTAGAGCATAACTTTTACCTTTTCTCCTGTTATGCTCTGATTTTACTGTGCTTTTTAATAAATTTTAGTTTGTCTCTATAGATGAATTACTTTTGTTTCAGCCACATTTAATTCTGTATTTTAACTGGACTATTTCCTTAGCATTAATTAAACCCTTGTGTGAAGTGTAATTGCAGCAATTTTATGTGAAGTTTTGTGGGTTTCCACGAGTAGCAAATAAAACAGCTTTTGTTACTTGGCTATCTCTTAAATTCCCTCAGACTGACAATATTGGAATTCCTGTAGAGCACAAAAGTCCTACAGTGTTAAAGAAAAAAAAAGTATGGAGTTCTTAATAAAGAATCAGGTGTGGCTTTTTTGTTCAGAGCTCTGGTGCTGAAGCTGGTAGAAATAGAGGTAGAGGCATTCAGGAGGCAGCAATCTATTGCTCAGCTGAGCCAGGACAGCACACAGGGTGATGCTCCTCTGCATGACTCACTCAAACCTCATTATTCAATCATCAACAGCTTTGCAATTAAAAAAGACTTCTAATAGACCCTTTGCTTAACTAGATGAGTTAATCCTCATCTAGTAAAGGACAATGCTAAAGACTGTACAGTCCTTCTAACCTGCCTCTTCTGGTCCATTTGTTTGGCTTATTCCTTCTGATCATCTCGGAATCCTGGAACCCCAGTTTGGAAGGGGCTTGGAGCATCTCTGCTCCGGTGTTTCTTGGCAAAAGCACGGTCCAGACATGTTGGCCCAGCCCCTTGTCCAGCTGGATTTTAAGGCTTTGGCCTTGGGGAATCCAGCATTTCCCTGGGGAGGTTGTTGCAGTAGCTGATTGGACTCTTCTTGAATAATTGGCCTCTTGTGCCCAACTGGAATCTCCCCAGAAGAAACTCGCACCCATTGCCCGTCACCTTCTCCCTGTAAAAAGGGAGTTTCCATCTTCTTTTTAGGCACTCTTTGGTGCCAAGGTCTCCTCTAACCCTTCTTGTGTCAAGGCTGCTCAAACCCAGTTCTCTCACTCTCTCACATGCCAGGCTTCCCAAGCTTTTGCTCATCTTTGTGATTATGCTTTTATCTTTGTGATAATGTTAATTTATTATGAATAGGAGGATGATTTTATTTTTGCCTTAGAGCAATGGTTTTGACTGAGCCTACAGCAAGATGGCATAAGTGTTTTCCATGGGTTTGTGTTGTATTGCAATTACTCATTTTGTTCTGATGAGTATTTTGAAGGTTTTAATATCAGGCTTCTAAGTGAAGCCTGATATTGAAATTAGGTTTATAACTTCCAAGGGAAAACAGAAATGTTTACAGTACTACTTCAGCCTTCTTTGAAGATCAAAATATTTAGTCCCATACTTAAGAAGCTATGCTTTTGGAGTTGAAATTTCAAACTAAATGCCAAAGGTCAAGAAAAATACCACTTGGGTAGGGAGCAAAACATTCTCAAAGTGCCTAGAAAATATAGTGTATTGTCTATAAGGGAATACACTTTCAAGGAAAAACAAATCCCGAAAAAACATATTGAGTGATTGTCTTCATCACTTCTTAGTAGAGATATTTAATTATTAAATATGTTTTTGAAGTTTCTATAACATGTAAAATAGAATTTTCTATTAACACTTGTATTATATAAGTATTGTTTTGGGATTTCTCTCTGGTTCTTTTTTTCAGTTGTAAGGAACTTGAAATTGTAACCTGAAGTTTACCTCTTCTTCAGTATGTTCTGTGCTACTTTTAGACAGGTAATCACAGAAACAATTAGGATGTTGTCCTGAGGCTCCTGTACTGCAGGTGCAACTGTGTGATTGCTGTTTTGTAATTACTGTATAATTTTAACCACGCATAAGCATCAGATAAATTGTACAGTGTACTTCAAATAAGTGAAAACCCCTTTTCAAGCTCAAGTAAGTACTTAATAATTTAGGTTGCTCTGTTATTAAGTCTCAGATCTACTCCTTGGTATTTTGTTTGGTTTGTGAAACTCAGAGCTAATGGAGAATTTGTCATGCAATTGGTTAAATTGTTGCAGAAAACTGTTGAATAACAGTGCTGATTAAAATATTGAAATTGAAATTCCTTGAAATATGCAAAAAAGCTTTAAATGATTACAGAGGCAATGCCAACTTTAGTATTTTTGTTTTTGAAGTCTTTGAAGTCTGACTTTGCAGAACAGATTGTGAATCCCTGGCCCATTACACACCTGCAGAGATTTTGGTGTTTTATTTCTCTTGGGTGAAACAGCAGAAGCCCAAACCATGTTAATCATTGTCAGAACCAGTTGTATAAAATGCCAAAATGCAATGAACCAGGAACTTGATAATAAATATGACAATACAGTTTAAAGTGTTGTTTTGTTAGGCTTGCAATTTGTTGTAATTTATCACCTATGATAGTACTGGAAGGGGATGATATCTGAGACTTTCAAGTGATCCTTCCACGTGGAAGAAATGTTCCTGTATCTGTATGCTGTTTTAAAGGGGGAGGAAGGAAAAGGGAAGTGCAGCTATGAGATATGTGACACATGTATTTTAAATACACAAAATTAAAATGCACTGCAATTACCTGTTAATATCTACTTAACACATGGGTTCTATTTGAGATAAGACAGATAAGTTCCATCTTGTTTATAGAAAGGGGCCTATATTCTATTATCCTTTTAAACAATCAGCAGCTTTACCATATGAACATGTTGGATTTTATATTACAGAAATGACACTACCAAAAGCTGAAGACAGGAATGGCTCTCAGCTACACAAACAGAATCTGCTATCTTTTGTAGTTTCCGTATCTGTACTGCTCTATTAAGTGAATTATTCTATCAAAAGTTACTTCTCAATGTACTTTCTGAGCAAATTTAAAAAAAAAAATTCAGAAGATTTTCTGGAAAAGAAATTGCTCCATTTCAGCTGCTTTGAGTGAGAGTGGTGTTCTAGAACAGAACAGGATTGTTTTCTATTACACTGCCATACATACAAGTACAGTTCTTATCCTCTAGCCTGGTGAATTCTGGAGTTACCCAGGGTTTACTCAGGGTAAGTTAGCCAAGGGTGCCAGGTTCCTCTAAAACAGATTTAATTGAAAATACAGATGCATTATGGCCGATTCTAACAATTTAGATTCAGATTCTGATCTTTAACATGCACAGGTTTATGTAGATACTTAACTTATAGCACAAGAGTAAGCAAGTTTACCTCACTGGAACTATATCTGATTAGGTAAAACTTTGCCAGATGAAATTTCTAACATGCTTTTTCCCATGCCTTTGCTATTGTCTGTTGGCTACACATTCCAAAGGTACCTTGTAGGCAGCTGTTGAAGGTTCTTGCTTTGTTCTGATGCCTTGTGAAGGCTGACCTAGAACAGAGAGTAGACAGAGTTAAAGAATAAAGTAGGGATTTATTAGGGGGCTTCAATGGATCCACCTTGGGCTGCACAAGAGCCCAGCCAGGGCTACACCCAACATGAACCAAAATGGTCACAAAATGGACACCGGTCACGGGGTCTCTCACTTTTATAAGTTCTGCTCCATTTGCATATTGGAATTAGTTGTCCAATTACAGTTTTAGATTATGAAGTCCCATCCTTCTTGTTTTTCTCTCTTCAGTCCATGCTGTTTATGCTCTTGGGCCTGAGAGTTGGGTCATTTGTCCTTGGTCCCCAGCTAGAGAAGGAATTGTTTTGTGTGCCTACTCTGTGAAGAGAGCTTACCAACACTTAATATGAAGCTCAGAAGTACACACTAAAGCAGAACAGAATCTGAAAAAATATAAAAGCTAAAACCTGAGGCATCAGTTCCTACAGGAAATTTTCACTGCTTCTGGCATAGTCCTAGTGGAACTGCTGACCACAGAAGAATTGCCTCTGCCTATGTCTGTGTTTGTTGTTCCTCCTGCTGTGACAGCTTCTTCCATCATGTAGCTGTATTTTGCTCCTGCTGAGTCCCTCTGATGCCTCTTGGCGTCATTGTAGCCCCTGAACCAGGCCATTGGCATTCATACACTCGGGTGTGACATAATTTCAGAGGTACTTGTAGCTCCTGCTCTCAAAGAAGTGATCAATTACATGCTTTTTAAAGTAATTTTCAGTAGGGAATTCTGACACAATAAAAATAGGATAAACATGTCTTGAGGAAGAGTACACATGTTCTCCCTGGGAATGAATCAGAAGAAAAATCACCCAAAACCTACCCCTAAAATATATTATCAAGTTGGATGATTTTCCTGGTTTGTTGTTTTGTTTTGTTTTTTGCCTGAGAGGGTTTTCACAATCAGTGGTAAATCAACTGATATGTTTCTATGCAAGACCAATAAAAAGTTTTTTTTTAATTGTTAGAATTAATTGTTACTTGTCATGCTGGTCATTTCCACAGACTATATCCCAAACGGAGCTTTGAAATGGATATAAATGATTTATTGCATCCTGAGTTGACTAGGAAGGAAATGTCCCTTGGAAGAGTGGTGAAATAAGTTCCCATCTCTATCATATTTCCCAGTGGATCTGTATTAGTCATGTGGTAGAATCTATCACTCTTCAAAACCTCAGGCAAGTCTTTCACACACAGCCATAATATTATTTATGATACTTAACAGAGATTCTTGCTGGAACTCACGTGAAATCACTGGTACTTGATGACAATATGGATAAGGGTTTGCACTGTGAGCATTCTTTCCAAGTCCAAATTCAGAATTTCAGGTAAAAGAAATGTAGATTGAACAGTTGGCCTTACTTAACTACATTTGATATCTACAACTTTTTCAAATATATCACTATATTATATTAATCCATTTGGGTTGCTGTCTAGCAGCTCTGGCATTAAATGCAAGAGATTGACAAGAGATTTTCCATTCTTGAAAAGATTTTCTCCTCATGAGAGCCTAATGTTCCTGGGCTTGTTTCCCAACCTTTTCTCGATTTTTGAATCTTGCTAACTTCAAAACTTTCTTCTCCCACAAGAATAATTGGAACAGTGCTGAACTTCTCTAGGTCAGTCCCTAGAAGAACCAGTCTCTTTTCATTAAGGAATGGCCCAAGAAATTCCCCCTAAGGAAGCCACTGCTGGTGATCTGACTCTGTCTGAGGCATGTGGCTTTTATCCAGTTGCCCCTCTTAGTGTCACCTATCATTATGACTTCTAATAGTTTCCTTCCTTGAGAAATAAGTGCTTTCTAAGCCTATAATTTGTGACCAAAAGTATCTGAATTTTCTCTGAACAGACAAAGTTTTGATTTTAGGAAGCTTTCACAATCACAATAATTTCCCCTTCTCCGTTTTCCTACTAGGGTGAGACCTACCCTTACTTCAATCATGATCAGACTGGTGATAGTAAATTGTGTTGCTGTTGTTTCACTGAAAATCTTCTGTCCTAAGAGAATAATAGGGTACAGCATTCACTTATTACCTGAACATCTCTTCTGGTATGGCAGGTTCTTTGTGATTTCTCCTGAAAGCCAGAGAAGATTTTGCTGTGAAGTAGATCTCTGCTGAATGGATCTGAGTTGTAACAAGGTCTCAAGATAGTGACTTTAATCTGGTTCCCTGTTTGCTTCTTGTTATCTACTTTTATCTCCCATTTTGTCAGAGGTGTGATTTTTTTTCCTTTTTTCTGTTACATCTGCTGCACCTGTGTGATAAGGTCTCTTATGTTTGTTTATCTTTTGATGAATGAGTTCTAAAAGTCTTTTGCTTGAAAGTCAAACAACAGTCTTGTTTGAAAGTGTCTTGTCTGAAATACCATTTTGGGATCCTGCTGTTCCCTTTGAATTTGGCTTTAAATGAACTCAGGAAAGGATTGAATATCTATGTGAATGGCTGACTGACTTTTTACTTGCTTTTTCTGAACCTTTCACTGTTAAAATCCCTCACTTCAGGGGGGTAAAAAAAAGCTCCGTGTGATATGCTTATGAAGTATGCATGTGGTCTAGGATTTACGTGTTTAGGAAGTATACCTGTATGACAGAAAGCACGAACCTGTTAGGCTCTATAACCAGAAAAAAGTCCATTACCATAAGGTAATGGACTTATCTAACTTGGGCACTTCTTCAGGAATCTCCCTCTTTCCAGAGGGTTCCCTGGGCTATAAAAGTGAAGCTGAATTGCAGCTCTACAGTAGAAATCTGTCTTTAAAGCAGCACATCACTGGTGTGAGGAGCTCCTTGCTGCAGGATTTTGTAGATGCCAAAAATTTGCATAAGGTAAAAAGGCAGCAATTGAGGTAGAGATGAGAAAAGACTCTCAAAGCCATGAGTTTGAAAAATACAAACACCAGCACAGCATATCCTCGAGAGACACCTTCCTGCATGATGCCTGAAACTTCTGGGAATACTTAAAAATTGAAATTCTTATTCGAACACAAGGCATTGTTTTCATTCTCAGGTATGTCTCCCTGTGTACCTCTAGAAATCTGAAATGATGGTGGGAGTGTTCATGCTTTTAGTTATCAATAAGTTTTAAACATGTGACCAATTCATACTCTTATAAAGTCTGGCTTGTCTTCCCTACTTTCCAATAATAAATCAGTAACAAATAATTCAAAAATGTAATTGTTTACAGTACAGTATGTAAAAATTTATTTAATTGAATTTATTCTGAGTGAATTAATACATATGAAAGACTCATCCAACTGAAGATCAATTTGAATGTATCCCTAAATGTATTTGCATCTTAATTCTGACTTTCTAATACGATATTAAAGTGATTATTAAAATACAATTTTTCATTTTAACCGCATGTCTTGAATACTGTTAATGTTCAGGTTTCTCGCCTGCACTTGAGTCGGGGGTTATAAATCTACTGTTGAGCTGTGACAGGACTGTTGTGCCCTTCACAGGCCACTAGCTCCTGATAATCTCATTTTATCTTCAGTGCTTGTGTACAAGAAGGATCCCATAACTGTGGTGCTGCTGAGTGATGCCATGATTGTTGTGAAGGAGGTGTTTGGGCCCAGGCTGGTGCTCCAGCAGAAGGGTGGGGAAGGCTCCTGTGTAAGGAGGGATGCGATGGGAGCCTCTCCAGCTGCTTTTTCGGAGCTGATTGTTTCACTCAGGCTGTCTCCCTGCACTCCCAAAAGGCTGCACATACGTGGCCTCTCTAATAAACTTCACAGCCTCTTTTACAGTCCGGCTGTGCACCTTTCCTGCAGTAATAGTGCTGGAGTGTCTGGTCACATTAGTCTGACATTGTTTTTCTCCTTTCTCAAACGAGTGTAGGGCGCTGCGAGGAGCCCAGCCCTTGGTACAGAGAGGGCTGGTGAGTGAAGGGAAGGTGAGAGCAGCTTGACAAAGTATAGGCAAGGGTTTAAGGCAACTAAAGGTGAAAAATGCAGTTTACTTGGGTGGAAAACTATATTTAGATTAGTTGTAGCATTATTCAAGAGAGTGGAGTGTGGATGTACTCAATTATTTTTGTTCTTGCTAATCCTTTGCTTTTTGTGTAACAAAAGTATTGTTGGTATAGATGAATTGTAAGACCTAAGCATGTGCCTCATAGACACTGAAACACTGGTCTAGTCCATCTAATACTGTGGGTTTAAAGGAATATTTGGCAGTTTATGGTAGGGATAATTTGATCTAGTTCTTGAGGGGAAAAAAAAAGTGGAAGCCATTATTGTGGCTCTGGAATCAGAAGGAAACAGGAGTGTATCCTGATATGCCCTCCATCTAGAGGAAAAATAAAAAACTTAGGGGAGAAAAAGAAGAAAAAAAGTCATAGGGGTAAATTCAGACCAAAACCAAATTCTACCCATCAATTTCTGGGTAAAGCAAAAAGCTGAACAACATACGTAGGTTATAAAGTAGGCGATGTAAACATATTTCAACCTTGAATTAAAAACAGAGCAAACAAAAATCCCTATTCTGTAAATATTAGCTGTTGAGTACATAATATATTAAACCTCTCAATCAGGGAATTTTTAAATGTATTTTCTCCCTTACATTCCCTTGACACTATAATAATGAACAAGTTATTTAGTTAATGAAGAAAGCATCTTGTATTTAAAGATCTACATATTAATGTGACCTTCCTTTGTTCATAGCTGTTAATATTTATTGCCTTTTCTCGTTGAGATTTTATTTGGTGTTCTGTGACAAACAAGAGTATGATTAGTGAAGCTGTAAAGTTCTCATGGTGGCTGCCTGTGTTCCCAAGATAGCAGCATTAGTGTCTGCAGAAGCAGTTAATGCTGTTTATCATTAGTGACAGAGGCTGGGAAGGACCTTCTGTAGCTTTTATCTTTCACCTTGCCAGCAGAAGTTGATGAGCTCTGTGATTTAAATGCATAGGTGATATTGTAATATTTATATTCATTTCACACAGACGGGAGCACAGGTAAACTGATCTTGTTGATGGAGATTAATTAAAACCGTGTTACTGTACAACAGGACAGGCTACGAATTGATATACTTGGAAAAAAAAAATAGCCATTAGCACTTCATTTACTTTTCTTTTTGATTAAGCCAACGTTTTCAGAGTTTGTAAAGACATACAGGTTAGGATTTTATACCTGTTTTTCTACTGGTTTTGAATTTAGCATCTTGAACTCTACATTTCACATGCACAATTTAGAATAAAATAATTTTAGCAACTTGCTGCAATGGACTCTACCTTGGAAAATAGGCAAAATGTAATGTAAAATTCTGTGCCTTATGGACCTTCATATTCAGAGCTCCTTTTGTATGTACATGTTTGGGTATCTTGCATTTCCTCTATTTCTGACTCCATGCAGGATGTGTCAGCATTCAGCTTATCCAATATTTAACTGTGTATATCTGGGAAATAGATGATAAACACTACTGTTTTGCCAAAGTCTCATCATACAATTCTCCATACAGAAAAAGCTGACGTTTTCTGAGCCTTATATTTTGCTCCTGAAATTCCATTTCAAAGTAAAGTTGGTTGTCTACATTTTGTAGGATCTCATTTTCAAAGGAAAACTTATGATAAAAAAAACCAACCCACCTTGGATAACAAAAATAGCTGCATTATTTGTATACATGCTAATGTAGGCTTTAAAACAATCCTCTAGCTGTTTCAAAAATGCTCCTTTGGAGAGGAAAATTTAAGAGGTGGTCTTTCAGGACTACTGCCCAAAGGAGGTACAGACTGCTAAATTTTGCTGTGATCCTTATTTATATTTTGGGAAGAGTAGATTTTATTGGTTCTATAGTAATGTAAAAAGATAAAAGGTGATATATAGGTTATAAAAGGTGATACTATCCACAGGAAATGTTCTGAGCTGAGCTCCTTTACCAAAAGCTAAGCATAAACCTGTATGAAGTACATGGGCCTTTCCTATCAGCTGAGAGGATAAAGTGCCGGGGTATGAGACCCTTTTTGTACAAAGTACTTTTTTTGGTGATAGTTATACTTCTTTTTTTGGATGCAACTGCTTCAAGCATTGATGATTTACAAGTATTTATAGCTTGGTGATTATAATAATCCAGAGTATGTCTTGCGTTCTTTTTCCTAATTATTTTAAACAGATTACAGATTAATTATTTAGCCACATAAATAATGTATAGTTGCCTATAAAATTTTTGTGTCTAGCAAGCTGTAGCTGCTTTGATGGTCAAGGTGAAAAGGAATGAAAGTGATGCATGGGGTGGAGGATTTAGTGCTATATGAAGCAGCAGCTACTTAAAAATGAAAATTAATAGTAATGTTTCTTGCCAGTTTACATTATTACAATATTTCTGAATTTGTGTGAAGGACAAAGTTGAAAGACTGAATATTACATCTTTTTGTAGCAGCTCAGTTTCACTAGGCAAGGTGTGAAAAACCGGATTGCAAAAGAGAGGTATGGCGTGAAATACACACCTAAATATAATTGATTATGTGCCGTATTATTACAGATACTTTATTCATTTGTTCTTGCTTCAAAGTGTTAATATTCTAAGAGTTAATGTTTTAATTGCCTGTTCTATGATGGCTTTCACAAAGTAGAAATCAGGCTGAGTGATCTTTTAGTACATCCCATGCCAACTGCAGAAGCAATGCGAGCTTTCCAGCTTGACATCCATAAATTGGAGTCTGATCTTTGCTTAGACAATACAATTCTTATGATTTTTTTGGGGAGGGGAAGTTTTCTACTATCCTCCTTTTGCTGTTAAACATCCTTGATTCTACACAGTCTTCCAAGTTTTATATTATTTGTAAGGGTAGCTTAGGCAAGAAGCAAAAGAAAGTTTGCAGAAGCTCATTTCCACCAATAATTCCTCTTCCTGCACTCCTGTTGCAGTCAGTGGTGAAGTGGAAGCTTCTACATTGAATTACTTAAAATATTTGAGTTATGCCATCACCTGGATATTGTCTGGACTTTTTTTTCCTCTTTGGGGAAGACAGCTCAGTTAACCTGTCACTGTATTCAAAACTCATAGCCAAGACGAGAATGGTGCTTACTTGTCTTAAATATGTAGATAAAGCATGTAAAGGCTGATAAAATACATGTAAAACAAAGAGTGCAATTACATTAATAATAATCTATCACTACAAAGGCAATCAGAAAGATTAAAAAACTTTATATTCTAAGCTTTGAAATTTACGTGGAGTATTACTGCCAGATGATCATTCTTTTAAGGGAAGAAGTGACACCAACCTCACCAAAACCTGATAGATTAAATTGCAAAGAAGGTCTTAAAGTATTTGCAGATGGAAACCTTTGCTTTAATCTGTCTTTGTTGCAGGAGGAGCAGAATATCAAGGGAAAGCCTATTTTAATGATCATGTCACTAATATGAAGTTGTCTAAATTTTATATACAAGGCAATATGTAACCCAGTGTTACTAGGAGAAGCTTTTACAATGAGTACCTCATTAGCTCAGTCAGCTTTCCTATGGAAAATTCCAGTTTGATTTTCATTTTGGTTCTTTTGATTTCTGAGATTTTTTTCAATGTTCCAATGTTCCTTTTTTTTTTTTGCCAGGCCATCGTCTGTATTTCTTTTAATCTTTTCCACTGTTATTTCATGCTGTCTAATAAGCTGAGGATGAAAGGTTGAGGTTAAGAAAGTTCTGTGCTGCTCTGCAGTTTGGTTTTTCACACTGAATCTTCTTCTAGACAGAAGGTGAGGGGAAAAGTCTTGGTCACAGTTATCTTTTTTTGAGTACCTCCAGTTGTGGACTCATAGTGTCATGAATCCAGTACCTACAACAAAAGTAATTTCTTTCCAAGTGGTAGAAGACCTTTGGTCACCCCAGTCACTTCTTTCAGCTTGCATGAAAAATATTAATGGAGGATGTTTTGTTCTTTGATATAAAGAGGACTGAGGATCTCTAATGGCTAAGAATTAAAAGACCACTGTGATAATTTGTTGAGCTTTGTCTGTAAAATGAATTATTGGCATTTGCAAGTTTGGAAAATGGTTGAGTTGACTGAGGATAAATAAATGTAATAAATTTGCTCTATAAGTCATATAACTAATAATAGCTAATATATCCAGTAACTAATATAAAATACCCATCTGGAAGAAAAAATAGCATGGTCTTACTACATTTTCTCACAAATATTTTTTCATTAAGCTGAAGATAAAAGTCTGCACCCATATGCCACAATACATTTAGCTGCCAAAGATTGCAGGTATTTTACCATCCAGAGCAGAGGCAAATGAAAAAGGACATTACTCTCTGGTGTCATTTTTTTTCCCTATTGTGACATGGAAACATTTGATTCTATCTCTGCCAATGAACTGAATTAATAAGGTTATTTATTTCATAAAGCATTTCCATAATCTGTGTATTTCACCTCCCTATTCCACACCAAGAAATCTTTGTTTCTTGCCTTGTTCCAACGTAGGAAATCCCCTAAGTTGTTACTGTGGAGCACAGAAAAGGACTGCTCAACTTTGCTCAGTCATATGACTGAAGGATTTATGGAAAAAAGTTAGTAATTTGGTTTTCATGTAGAACTCTTTAATCATTTTATATTCCATTGTTGTAACATGGATTTAAGGTCTTTAATTATATAAGCTTTTTTTAAAATAAATTACCTCTGCTCTAATCTAATTTAATAGACTTTATGTGGTTGGTGGGGGATTTGTAGATAACAATTAGTCTAGGTAATGCCAAATTTAGTGGTAAGAGGAATGGAATTCTTTAAGGTCAGTGCTAATGCTACATTAGTTATGCCTGAAATGGATACATAAGGGGAAAACAGTGAGTTAAATGAAATTTTAATGTCAGTTACCACCATTAATAGATTGATTGTTGTTGATGCTCAGTGCAAGTAACAGTGAATAGCAGAGAAGTCTGGGCTAAAATAATTTAACATCCATTAATATTTCAGCACGCTGTATTTGTTTATGACTTGAGAACATCTTAAACCCTAAACCAAATATAAGCAAATTTTAATTCAGCAAGGAGAAGGGAGGGAGTTGATGGTTAAGCTTCTCAGCTTCTACATTTATTTAACTATTTCTGATACAATCAGGATTATAAATCAAAACCACATTTCTACATCATAGGAGAAAAGCCAATGCTCTGAAGGTGATACTTTCATTTTTATTTAAGTACTAGCCTACTCTTTCTCCACAAAGAAACCAAAATGTAACTAATGCTGCTTTGTTTGAAATGATCAAATTTATTCATCTGGCAATTGCTTTGGCAGTACTTTGTAGAAGAATTTCATTTTATTCACTTCTGTTTGTTTCGTGAACACCTCTGTCACTTTTCCTTTTCCAATGAGCTCCAAAGCCACACTAGGGTCCGTACAGTTTTGTTTTGTTTTTTTTTATATATAGATATGTGGTGCTTTTAGTGTACTTTCTACATCTCTAACTTGTATGAGATGTTATAAATAATAGCCTGCTGCTCCTTAGTTGTTTTAAGGAAGGCTCTTAACAAGGCCATCTAACCTTGTCACCAATGAGATAGGGGACAGGAAGGAAGGTGACGTGTCTGCTCCGTGATTTCAGAAGGCAAAGAACCCTTTATTAATAGAAAATCACTCTTCTTCTAGACAGCATCGTGGAGCTAAGACCTGATTGGTCTTCAGCAGCACTTCTCACACCACTGGTCAAAGGAACACCGCCTACTTGAAAACATCTTTCTATAAACAGCAGGTGCAGAGGATGAGATGATCATTGTTTTAATTTTTTCTCTGAGCTTTCCCAGGATGAGCCTGGGAGAAAATATCTGTTTCTCTCTGTTACCAGAGACTGAGAATATCCACATAACCTGGAAGAGCTCGTGCTCGCTTCCCTGGGGTGTTTGCTCAGGTCACTGACCTGCTGTGGTGGTGATGTCAAAGCTCTCCTGTCCCCAGAAGCTGCTATTGATATAAGTGATTTCCTACCTAAAATGCAAAAAGGTGCTGCTAAATAGAGGATCTTTTGTGGGCTGGAGTCTAGGGAAGTTTCTTGTTAGTCAAGTAATTTTTATCAGGATTTGTCTTTTAATCGTGTTTTCATGGGAGCTGACTGTAGCACTTAAGGAATTGGAGAGGAAGGAGGAAAACAACTGTTAATTATCAGATATTAGTAGGTTTTTTTTAAAAAAAGCTTTTAGACATAAATGGGAGAGGAAGATGATGTCTCAGTAAGAAAAAGGCATTGTATATGTGAACATATAAAATTGCCAAATTGTGGCTGTTTATGTTGGGACATGTTCTCTTTAAGAGGAAGCTTTCTGCCATATTGAACCAGTGTCTTACGTTTCTTCTGTTTTTCTTACATTACATTTCATAATTATCCTGAGGATACTCTTGGAACAATGATGAACTTTATTTTTCTGTTAAGTACTTTAAACAATTTCCTTTGTGCACAGGATTAGCAGAATGCCAATTACAAAGAGTTCTTCAGAGGGAATATTTTCTTTTTCCCTGTGCATCTTTTTGAACCTGTCATTGCCCAAACACAGCTGCTTTTTGATGTAAATACCTTTTGTTTAAAATGATTGTATAAAACTGCCAGTCAGCAACATGGTGATCAACGAATAAACCTGATCTCTGGGTTTTATTCCTGTCATCTCTTTGAATGGCAGATATAAGTAGCTCCAACCAGTTGTGGAGGCTGATTTTTGTTTGAGAAATCTGCTTCAAAATCAAATACTTCTTAATTTGCTAGAAGTTACCGTTTAGAGGAGGCTTTGTATTAGCACACATGAAATTAAGGAATTCAAGGTATAGTTATATTTTATTTGGTTATATCATTTATTTGACTTTGTCATGTGAAGAAGCAAAAAGTTTTCAGAACCATATGAACCACTTGAGGAAATAAGCCTGCAGAATTAGGTGTAAGACTTACAAATTACTGTAATCCTCTGGTCTGCGTGGGGGTATAACTCCTTTTAGCCATATGTGACTATTTTGGGAATGCCTATAATTTATACATATATATATATATATATATATAACCAAAGCTGACTCATTGGTTTGTATTTTGAAAGTGAAATAAATTTTTAGTAACATTTGGTTCTTCAGAAGCTGATACCAATACATTATTTGATGTTTTATCCAACTAATGATTTTAATGTAGGGTTATAGAATAATATCAGTTGGATGGGGGAGACCTCAGGAAATTTCCAGTTAAATCTCCTGCTCAAGCAGGTTTGGTCATGGGGTCAAACCAAGCTGCTCAGGGGTTTCTTCAGTCTGGACTTGAAAATATCAGGCTGAAGGTTGTACAACCTCTTTGAGTAACCTGCTTCACTGTCTGACTGTCCTCATAAGTGATTTATTTTTTTCTCACTTCTAGATGGAATTCCTCAATTAAATTGATGTCTGTGGGGAAAAAAAATAACCACCGAAACAAACAAACAAAAAAAAAAATCTACAAAAAAATCCCTCAGACATCATTTAAAAATACCATATTGAAAGTGTTTCTATTTAATGTAGAAGTGAAGAATGCAGGAATCAGTTCTGAGGATAAGTGGGGTTTGTTTGGGGTTTTTCTTTTGCTGCGTGTTGTGTTTTGGGTTGGTTGGTTTGTTTGTTTGTGGGTTTTTTGTTTGGTTTTTGTTTGTTTTGTTTTGCTAGTTGTGTGTTTATATGGAAAGGCAATATTGTACTACACTCTTCTAATGTTTGGTAAGACTGTATAGGGTATAAATGTATGGATGTAGATTTCTGTTTGCTTAATGGAATGCTATTTTGGAACTGTTCCCTCAAGTTTCTTGATGACCAAAAAAACACCCTCTAAAACCATTTAGGAACGTCTTTCAATAAATTTTATTTTGTATTGGTGCAGCTAAGAGCTTTACTGCTTCATTAGAGTTCATAGGCTGGTCATTCCATGTTAGAAAACTTCGGTGTATGTGGCAGAAATGATTATTTTAAAGACAGTAACCATTTCAGAGATCTCAGTACATTTTAGGATTCTTAGTGGAAATAAAATGGTAAATAGAATCAAATGAGATTTAGCTGTCAAAAAAAAATCTTACAAATTCATGAATGAAACTGCTGTTTATTTGCTATATGGTGGGGGAAGAGTTTATCATGATCATATTAGACATTTATTTTAAATTTTTTTTCAACTCTTTGATACAATTTTCATTGTTTTTTCCTATATTTTATTGTTTGTGAACACTTCTTTGATTGTCATTTAATGTTTGAAGCAGAAGGCATCTCATATAATTAGAACTTGGGGTTTTACTGTGGGGTGTGAGGAGGTTGAAACAAATCCAGACTTGCATTTTTTTTTCTGTCCTAATAAAAGGGTCATGATATATCTTGGGTGAAGCTAACAGCTATAATTCTCTGACATCAGTTCATTCATTTGAAGCCTAAACACTGTCCTAGTTTTTCATGATGATCTATTAGCTGTCTATACCGTATTTTATTTCAGTGTGTATTTTTTCTCAATTAGATTCAGATCATTTGATCTTGAATAATATTTATGGATCTATGGTACCTATTGCTGTCTGTTTTCTGGAATGCATGTCTAAAGACTAACCAGAACAATTAAAACCACAAGAAAAATAAGTACCAGCAGTCCCTCTGAATTGGAATGTAACTCTTGAAGGGAGCCTCACATTTAAAAGTGTTCTCTTCAGGAGAGAAAAATGTCACAGCTTCTAAGTAAGAATAAGTGCATGCAGGTATTATATATTGCCAACCAAAAAGGCTGCTGAGCATTCCCCCTCACCTCCCAAATGTGAAGGATCCTACATGCACCTGTTATGGTAAAATCTCTAGCCAAATTCTTTCTGAAAAGATTGCTTAGGAAATGTCAGGGGAAAACAGTCAAACTGACATCTGTTTATAAGCTCAAATTCCTGGGATGCTGCCGTTTAGGATCTTCCTGAGGTGGAGAACATTTTCCTGCACCACAGTCTTGGAGAGATTTTTATGCCACCACCTTAAATCAATTCTCTTAAGGAATCTGTGGCTGTTGTTTGTCATCCAGAGCTGTGTGAATGACAATGACTTGCAGAATTTGGCTACACATTATATAGAAAAAGGACT
This sequence comes from Leptocoma aspasia, assembly GCA_013399835.1. NCBI lineage: Eukaryota > Metazoa > Chordata > Aves > Passeriformes > Nectariniidae > Leptocoma > Leptocoma aspasia. The sequence goes on from VXAX01001637.1 coordinate 1,648,238, forward strand.
CACTCCCACCCTCCATTACTTGTTGATTTCTTAAAATGGTTTACAGTTTTGCATTGTGAGCAGTAGCGAGTTGCTTATTTACTCATTCAGCAATAAAGATGACATAGTCTGCCATATTCAGCATTAAAAATGTAAAAAAAAAAAAA
>VXAX01001637.1:1648407-1699043 GCA_013399835.1 Leptocoma aspasia
AAAGAAGCTATGTTAAGCATACCAGGCTTTGAAGTGGGAAGGCCTTCATCATATGAAAGCTAAGTGTAAAGGAAGTATGCTTGATTATTTTTGAAAAACCAATTTATCTAGTTTAATATTATTATGCATTGTTTTTAGACAGTGGTGATCTCAGCAAAAAGTGTGATTAACTGGAAGCTGACAGCCATTATTTATATGAAAATCTACTTGTGTTCAAGAGTGGTATCATCTCTCATTGTTCCTGCTGAAGTGCTGCTTCAGCAAGACTCAGCAAATGAGAATTTCCACAATTTTGCAAAGTACCAAACGCCCATTGTAGTGGTTGTGCTTTTGTTTCTGCTTGCTCTAACTGTTGAATTAAATGAGTTTACATTTGGAACAGGGTGAGATCTTGTACCCCAGCAGTTGCAGAGCTCCAGCTGACAGGTGATAATTTCTGAAGCAATAGGAATTTGTGTGCCTTTGAAATCCATAACATTTGCCTCCCCAACTGCTGCAGTCCTTGTTAGAGTCCTCCCAATTTCAGATGTCTACAAACCACCCATTTCTCACAGTAAAATCACTGTCTACCTTTCCCTGGCCAGCTGTGCCTGCACTGTAAGTCCTTATGTACTATGCAAAACATACTCAGAAAGTCTAATTTTGGGTCAGGACTGCTTCTTTCTGAAGGATTGCGTTAACTCAGAAACTCTTTCAAAGACCAAACCATGTATTAGGAAGACAAATTATTTTGGAGAGAATGTATCTTGAAAAAAGAAAGGAAAACCAAGGAATCCTAAATCAGTCTGTACAGAGAACAACACCTAAACAATGACCTCTTCTGCGTAAAGAAACTGGAGAAATTGAAATACAGGGTTATAGGGGTATCTGGATATCTAATATACCTAGAATTAAGAGACAGTTCTCATCTCATGATGTCTTAACTTTCTACAAGCGTCTCTTCAGTGTTTTTCCAGGTCAGCTCTTCTTTCTCAAAATTGACAAAAATACCCTTGAAAGGTAATTCTCCTTCCTCACAAGTATTGTGTACTTGAAGGTTTCTCCATCCTTATGCTTTCAATCTAACAAAACTTACTGATTTAATATATACCTAAAGAAAATGATGTTGTCTTTCAAATCTCTGCTTGTCAGTTGTTTTCTTGAAAGAGGTGGCAGTGTCTTCCTGAACAGATTGCATTCATTTTAAGAATTATAGGCATATGGTGAGCATCCCAACTGTTTTAGCATAACATATTTAAACCAAAAGTGTTGGTGCCTCATCATAGTCACATAGTTATCTCACAGACTACATTCATAAAATTGTTATATTTCAGTATTCATAATGCTGCTACAATTTCCATATCCATTATCTTTCTATATAATACACTTTACAAGAACTCTGTTTTCAATATCAGTGGAGAGGCTTTTAACATTTCTGATAAAAGTATAAAGGTAAAATGAAAGTCTAGAGATTTATCTTCATGGAACTATGCAAGACAGTCAAAAGAACTCAACAAAACTAAGAGGAATACAGATTATTTTTCATTTCAGTGAGAGGGAAATTTCTAGGCATTTACAGATGCCATTTTGGAGAGGGAGACAGTAAAAACATCCAGCTATATTTGTTTTTATAAAATGGTTTTAGTTCTGTTTCTTAGGGGGGTGTTTCTGGTTTTAACTAAGACTACTGAAGATTTCATTGCAGTATCACCTGGCCTGTGGCTGCTTCTCTGGAAGGGTTGGAAGGGTGAGAGGTCCCTACAGTGCTTTTATCATGGGCAACAGAGGGCAAATCCCAGGCTGGTGTGGGCAAGGCAAAGGGTGCTTGATGCCTGCAGTTCAGGCTCTAGTACTGCTTCAGGCTGTCTGTCAGCAATTCATCTCAAGAACATTACCTGTAAACTTTTTTTTTTTAATTATTTTTTCATGTTGATGATTACAACACAACACAGTCCCTCCCATCCTAATTCACCGCAGGAAAATAGAGAATATTTCAGCAAGTTACTGAGTTGTAACAAATTTGCACAGCAGATATCGTGTGAATTTTCACAGAACAAAAAGAGGTTGTCATGTTTATACAATCATAGTATCTTGTAAATGACCTGTAGATGCATGGGTTCAGTTTTAGAAGTGTGTATCAATTTTAAATATCCCATTTCTTCTTTATAGAATAATGCAATGATTCTGTTTTACATTAATTACATGTGTATTTATCCAGTGGTTTCTATGTTAACAACTTACAACCTATCAACCACTAGGATAAAAAAAAAAAAAAAATCAGGAATGGCTTTTGTAATTCTAGGTCTTGTGAAGAGTATGCAGACTTTGGTGTAGTCAAAATTCTGAGCTACAATATTTGGAATTCTTTTAGGACAGGGGTCACCTCTGAGTGACTGGGTGATTTAAAGGAGTCAGGAGCAGGGATTCAACATGCAGAACAAATTGCAGTACTCTAGTGCTGGGGCAGGGAAGGAAACTTTAGGAGTTTACTGTGGAAATGAGTATCTAAAGAACCAAGGGGAAGCTTTGTTTCATGGCAGCTGCTTAGCACAGAAGATGATTTCTCAAGGCACGTCTCATCATGTAAAGCATGATTGTTGAGTACATTTTTAGGCCCTGTAAAAATAACAACAGCTATCTCTAGATACGCATTCAGAAGTGGATCACAACAGTGTTGAACCTGAAAAGCAGGCAGACTGTTTCATGATTTCTCGTTTCTGTGCCTCTTTGAAAAGCAAAACAGTGCACAAGTCTTAAGTGAATTGAATCTGACATCGCTATCCATCCTCCTTTTTCTCCTAAAGTCTAGCTCATGTGAACTATTGATGTTCAGAAAGACCCTGCAGATTTATGAGTTCAGACATTTGTAACACCACTGCAGAGTGCTTTCTCTTTAACTCACCCAGAACCTTCCAACAGTAATGCAAAGGTTATTTGAAACTTGGAACATCAGAATTGAATTGAAGTTCTGAATCAGGCTGTGGTTGCTTTCCTTCTCGCTTCATCTCTGGGACACTTCACTGATGACTGTGAGCAGAAGTTACCAGCATCCTTCTGGAATTAGAGCAGTGCTGTTGAGCAGGGTCCTCTGAAATGCACAGTCTCCACTGGTCTCTCGGGAGTGTGTTTAAGAGAGTGTTTTTTTATTGGCAGTACTGACTGCATTCATATTCAATTCCTTTAACTTTTTTCAAAGGCATGAGACCAAATCACTGAAGTTCATTAGTGAGGGGGGGCCATTGAGTTGAATGGAAGAAATGAGGCAAAAATTGTTCACAAAGGATTTCTAAATGGGAGAGGATTTAGAAAAATAGCATTAAAGCATAAGTTCACAGCCCAGTGTCCTCAACTGATGGCAATGCTGTGAATTAACAACATTCAATTGAGATGATCGTAGACATTTGGTTACATTATTTCAATATTCCCTTCTTTAGATCCCCATCAGTGACATTTTGTAACATAGGGAAGTTTAAATGAAGTTTAGAACTGAAGTTTTTGTGATCATATAAATCTAGATCCTGCAAGATTCCTTAGAGGCATACAGCTCTTCCTGTCTGGAGTCCTGCTGCTCCCTCTGTGGCTGCACATGACAGGAGCATATCCCCCATTCAGAACACAAGATAGAATGTCTTCCTTTCTACCAAAGGGGATGGTTGGCATGATTTATGTCACAATTTAATTTGACCCCCTCAGCTGGTGGGGAGGAAGCCTTATTCAATTACAAGAGGGAATTTTGAAGAGAATTCCCTCTTGTAATTGTAATTGAGACAGGATTATTAACCTTCTTGCTACCGCTGTCCTAAGTGAGCCGCCCTCCCCTGTCACCACGACTCCTTTTTCCATTTCTCCTTTTCCTCCTCTCCAATCCCAAGGAACTCATCAGCTTCAGCTTCCTTCTCTGTGTTCAGGAAACCAAAAAATCCCAAATCAAGCAATCTACAATCAAAACAAAATCAGCCCGAAACAATCAATGTGGACTCTGAGTGGGGAAGCGGGGAGAGAAAGGATAGTAAGGGGTATGGATTAAAAAGGAATGTGGAGGATTCTTCTGTTGAGTCACAAAGTTCAGAGTTGACCCCTGGGCTAAACTGAGCCCACAGGTGGCCAACAGTTTATGCCTAAAGTCCCAACAGCACTTAAACCTTACCAGGAATGGGGGAGGTTTGAGCCCAGGATCCATTGAAGTCAAAGGAAGGTAATGCCTCATTTATGGAATTTGATTATTTCTGCAAAGAATTTCCTGTGCTGCTGTTCACAACTTCCACTTAGCTGACCAAAATTCCTTCTGACGTGCCAGTTTTAAGAAAATAGCTTTAAAATTCTGTTTATAAGTGATAATCTCTTCTGGTCTGTCTTGAAAGTCTAGTCCTAGCAGCTCATTTGAAGAGACCCTGAGACAGAGATGGTACTCTGAAACTGAGAGCAGGAGAACTTTCAGATGCGCTGTTTGTGTGATAGGAATTCATTTCATTATGTCAGAAGAATAAAACTTTGAAAAGAATACATTGCAAGAGGCATACTTATGAATTCACAAATTGATGAATTATTGATTATGCCTATCAACGCAGAAAACAAAGATAAGGGGAAAAAATATTTGGAAAGCGTGCTCGTTCCAAATGCATTGTAATCATGGTGTAAACACTTAGAGAAAAGCTCAAATATTTTTAAAAGGCAAGACAGTCACACTGCTTCAGATCCATCTTTCTGGCAGTTGTTAAGACAGCTGCTATACATGAAAATGCATTTTGAAATGGTGCGTGGATATTTGACAGGAGAAAAGGCTTAATGTTAAAACACAGAATACAAGAGTATGGGAATATAAAATTAATTAAATGTGAGAAGAAGGTGGTTCTTTCTAAACAAGCATGCATGAGAACAAAACGTGTTTGCAGCCTTCAGTCCCCAAAGAGTTTGGTTATGGAAACATTTGAAGACATTTGAAAAGTGCACTCTGAAAGTGATTCAAGTATTCACTGCAGTGTGGTGAGACCCACTCGGGAATAAAATAATTACAGAGGGAAACTACACCAGTCCAAAGAAAAATGGTAACCTCTTCTCGTTTATTATTTGGAATAACTTCCCAAAGCTCCATCATCATCACTTTTTTTTTAAAAAAAGTATTTTAAGTGAAATATTTTTTACTATAACTGACATAGCTTCATTTTAGTGCTATATGTTAAATAGAAATGTCTTTTTTTAATTAATATATTTGGAACAAATCCTCCTTTTCACAGTCAAAATGTTTTTTTAAATATGTCCATTTGTCTTGCAAAGTCTTTCTAAGCAATGTCAACTAAACTGATTTGAAATCTTGTCAAAAAAGAAAATACCTTAGTTTAGTCTTGTTTTAATTTAATTCTATTTACACGGAAGCTGCTAGAGCATATGATGGTTTTAAGAGTGGGAATTTTATAACACATCTGCAAATCATTATGCATAAAATCCATCTCTTAACTAATTAGCAGTCTCAACATGTCTCTTGAAGTATCAATGAATTATTAAATGTTGGCTCTGATGAGGAATGATTGAAAAGAGAGAATTATTTCTTTAGCCATTATGGATGAGGATCAGAAAAAAAGGAAGCTAATTCTACATCAATAAATAAATAAAAGGAAAAGTGTAGATCAGTTTGATTTTGTTGATTTCCAGCTGTGCTCCACAAAAGAAGCATCCTGCATCTGTTCCTTTGACAATTTTGCCGAAAGAAAGGAAGGGCTTGACACAGAAATAGAATTACAAAATTCCGAGCTAATACCATAGCAATCAAACTCATTTTTATGTATTTTCTCTTACAAAATTAACTTTTTATAAAGGTCGTGTGGTCTTTTGGGTACAAAGAGTAATAATTTGATGGCTGCTACTTTTTTTGCCCATATTTGGGAGGGGAAAATATGTAAAACCTCATAGCTTTGGGTTTTGTCTTTATGGTTGTGCTGTACAAGGCTCTGCTCCACATTTTGTGCTTGTTTGGTCACAGGAGCATATTTTTCTCAATGAAACGCTGAGCTCTGGCATAAAATGATAAAATTTTATTAAATACATGAAATGAAGGGCCAGGCTGTGGCAGGGAAGCAATGTCAGAACAAAGTGTGACATTGAGCTGGCATCTCACCAGAGGTCATTGTTAGGGCCCAGTTCACCTCAAAATGCACACTGGCTTTGAAGTAACATCACTTCATGTCCTTGCCTCTACCAGTAGCTCTGGTCAAAAATCTCTTTGTCACTATATATTTGGTGAAACAATCAATCTGAATCCCTTGAGGGGCGATCTTTGGGAAGAAACAGTGTTCCACCAGCAGCTGGGAAAAAGGGAGTTGTAAATGGGTTTCAAATGGGTGTTGTTCTGGGGCAAAGAGGAGAATTCACCCTGTAAAAAGTATTCATGATGAAAAATGCATTGCAGGAGAGAAAGATGTGTTAGGAGGCATAGTTTCAGCGTTGTTGTAATTTCAGATAAAGACTATCTATTTTAAGGTAATGATTACTGGTATAAGTGGCACTCATATTTTAATACCTTATCCTTTTTCTTACTAAACTTACTTGATGCTTTATATTGATTTGGTTATTTATTCTTACCCTCTTTAGTCTGCATCCTTATGCTGTTTATCAGTATTGCTTTTACCTATGATTGGCTTTAAGAAGAAGCACTGGAAAAAGCTCAGTTCCTCTAAAGTAATTCTTAATTCAAAGTAATGCACTTAACTTTTTTGTTACCTATATACTTTCAAGTAAACCGTATATGAACTGTGTTCATTTTGCATTGGTTCTGGATGGGCTGAGGATGATAGATCATCTTACTTGAACTGGGCACTTGTAGAGAATTTCTCTGTATTTAATATGGAGATACTAAAAGTTTAGAGGGGTGTTATGAACAAATCATAAAGTTCTTGATTTGATAAAAGGGTACATTTTATATTTTAGCAACTTTTTAAAGGTGCAAGAGGTCTCTAAAGAATAATGTAGTAAATGTAAGTCATTCTTATTTCCCATCAGTTCTTTCCCATAATCTATGTGAATCAGGAATAGTCATTTAATGCCACTTAAGCATCTAGGCTTAGTTAAGAAGAACATTATCTGAAATAGAAATGCAGTGTAGCTGTCAAAACAATCTTGCTGCTGATCTTAGCTTTGAAAAATATAATTTTTTTTTAATATTTTTTGGTCATTTTCCTTTCTAATAAAACTAGACAGTAGTAGATGCAAAATATTTTTATTTGTTCTCTTATATTCGTTAAAGACTTTCAATGCAGTTTTTCAGTTTATACGTTCTAGTAAACATTTATCTTCCTTTTATATAATTGTGAATGAGGATTATTAAATATGCTGTTGGACCATGGTAGAAATTGATTTAAAACATCAAGCACTCTTCTACGTTTCAGAATACTTTTTTGTTCGTTTCATGTTGTTTTTTCTTTTTTTCTTGTAATAATTATATTTGGGTTTTACATTTTATCCTAGTAACAAAGGTTTGATTACTCGGATGCTATTACATCCAGCCAGCAGAAGATTATAATTTTCCTTTCCTTTTCCTATTTCCAGCTGGAAATCCCTCTGTATTGTGTTGAAATAAACCACTGTGCCCTCGTTCTGGGTGTGAGGTGTTCAGCTGCCTGCCAGGTTAAATCACCTCAGACCTCTGAGGAGAATTTTCTACCCCAAAGTGAATAACTGGGCACTCTGAGGAGCTCTAGGTGACGCTGCCATCCCAGCAGCCTGGTTTGTCATCCTCTGACCCCGTGTCTGTGGGAGGATAGGGGAGCACAGCAATGGAATTTTTTTCCAGAACACAGCAGCACAGTTGCTCGTTAGAGGAATCATTTTGTCACATTTGTAGCCAATTATTGAATCCAGCAGCCCCACGCTGAGACTGAGACAATGCTGTGCACAGGGTTGTGCTGTCCACAATGGAACAAAACAGAACAGAGTATCCACTTTGGCCTATGGAAATCCTTCATGTTCAGGCTCTAAAATATGTACAAATGGTGCCACAGACAAAAAAGTGGTTCTGTCTGTAGTTCTGTTATTCACATGAACTGTTATTAACATAAACATAAAAATGGGGGGAGAAAAACCCCCAAAAAAACAACAAAAAAGGCATGGACAGTCCCCATTATCATAGACAGGGCATGTTTTCACATTTTCCTTCAAAGGCATTGCACTGAGTGCTTTATCTTGGTGAGCTGAGGTGAAGTGTTTGTGGGGCCATGGGAGCAGCGTGTGTTCAAGCACTAGAGAAAAAGTGCACAGCATTTTGTGTATTTTGTCCATTCAAGAAATAATTTGGCTTTTGACCAACTTGTGTGGGCTGTTTTTTTGAGGGTTTTTTGACATTTGAAAAGAAATCCTCAGCCTTAATTTTTTTTTGTTTGGTTTTTAGAGAGAGAAGGTAAAAGGATGACAAGGAAATCATATCTTGCTCTCCCACAACCTGATAAATGTTGTCATATTTTGGAACTTCTAGACAAAATGTAACTTTTGTAGCTTTTAAGTTATTACTATTTCTCCATAAGCAGTATAAACACCAAAAAGCAAAATATCTTTGTATTCTCTTAAGTTTCTAATGACCAAGGGATAATGAAATAAAAATACATCCTCTGTTTAAATTGCGGAATTTGAATCAGGAACTGTAATAATTTCTTAACAGGACTAAATAATAGTTATTTTTTACATTAAGAATTTTTTGTTCTGTTAGGTTTTTTTTTTAATTACATATATTAGGAAGGTAAATTCTGTAAAATCTGAGGTAAAATCTTATTTCTTTATACATTTTCATTTCAAACATTTGAATGCTTTCTGTCTAGGGGAATTAATTATATATATTTTTAGCTTGTGCATGACCAGCAGTTGGCAACTCTGTTCCTATTCAGTCTTTGTTATTGAAAACAATGCATAAATGAGAAAGATAAAAATTTGATTTCAAATCAGCATTTTTCAATGAATTAAAAACAAACAAATCAACAAAAACTGTACACTACACATGATCATGTGGGAAATGGAAAAAAATGTGTTCAAGGAGATCCTTCTCTTCCTGAGCTTGTTAGTTTATCTTTGGCAGCCCATGCCTGTCTACAATCACTACTGGATTGGTGAGGCTGGTCTCAATTTAGGACATTCAGGTGAAAGTGTGCTTCCCTGAGAATTTATTAATTACAGCAGGAAAAAGAAAGCTACAGTAAAAGAAAATAATTAAGAAAAATAATTCTATTTGAAAAAAAAGAAAAGTAAAATCAAATAACAACAAAATACTTTGTACATATTTTCAGAATTCCTTCTACAATAATTTTATGCAACAGCCACATTAAAATTAGAGTAATTTTGTGGCTTGTGGATCTTCCCCATTGTAAATGAGGTAGTGAATCAGGATGGGTTTATGTGCTTTATCAGCACACTCCTATCTTCAGTGGGAATTTATGATACAGCTGTTAAGCATCAGACTCCTTGCAAATTTCCCTATATAAAGGATTAGTTTTTGTGGTGGGAGTTATTCCATCCCAATACAAGCAAACCTTTATTCAGTGATTTTGTTTGCGTAGCACTGCATAAAAGATTAAAAAAAATGTTTACAGCGAAACCTTCTGGGAGAATTTGCATTTTTTTGTCTTCTCAAAAAGCTGCAAAGTTCCTGACTGGAGAGAGAGGAAGCACACCCAAAGCAAAAATTTTTCAGATTAATTGGTTTGTCTCAGTGAACTGTTTCAGGAGTGGGGGAGGAAGGAGGCTGCTGCAAGGAAGAAGTTGTTCCTTTGAACCAGTGCTTGATGTGACACTGTCACACCATCTGCTTTGTGAGCAGGGACTCCAGTGGAGCAGATTGCAGAGGTACTGGGTGGTGGGCTTCTTCAGGGATGGAAAACAACCTGGGAAGTTTTGATCTCTTGGGGGCCAATCTTCAGATGCTGTCAAATCTGTTTATTCTTTTGACTTTAGTGGAGCTCTAAGGATGTCTATCAGCTCAGGATCTTGTTCTCTTCCCTGTCTATATTTCGACCAAGTCAAGTGGGAAAAAAATCCTTGCTGAAGAGGCAAGCAATTCCCTTTTACTCCTCTCTTGATTTGGATAAGATCTGGCACTTTGAAGAATTTATTAGATTTATAATGTTCTTTGGTTCTCTTTTTATGTATGGCAAAAAAGGCATAATTTCACCTCTGCTCCTGTTTCTGTAGGTTTTTTTTGTTATAAAGAATCTGTGCACTTATTACTAGATTAAATTTAACCTGAGATGAATATTTTTCTGCTGATGTGTTCTGTTGTTTGACCAATGTTTGAAAACAGAAAAATCCTCATCTAACCTCTAATTTAGGAAAGAGGAAATAGTATATAAATAATTGCATCAAGCACAAAGCCTGATTTGACCACAAATTATTCCTAACTGCAAGAGTCCTATAAAAAGATTTTCCACACTGCAAAATAGATTCACAATTAAAATGAATGATGTGGTTGGTCAAAGCCAAAAACTAACCTTTACATTCAGGGAGGAAAATTATAAACAAAATGCTAAAATACCAAATAATCTGCTTTTTAGGGGAGTATATGGTAAATGTTTATATAGTCTCTCAAAAAAAAAAAAAAAAAGAAAAAAATAATGCGGAATCTTCTTTTGGCAACATTCATTTAGATATTTTTCAGTTGCTTAAAATAAGGTATCTAATGCTACATAAGGTGCTTTAATATAGCCAAGAGATGTGCCTTGAGTAGATCAACATGACACAATATTTTTGTGCTGCTTGAGGCTGTCTGGTCAAGGTAGCCTGGCTCTGTTTTATGGCACAGGACACTTGTGTTTGAGCAGCAGAGGCACTCCCAGAATAACTCAACCACTAGATAACCCTTTGTGTAATCTCTGCAATTTAACTTCCAGAATATTTAATGGTAATTTGTATGGGTTTTAATGCATTCAGCTTTTAACATGTATTCTAACATTCACTTTCTTGTAGTCTCAGAGTTAACTTAAAAAAGCTTTGGAAGTCTTTGGATTTCTCAGAAACCAGGGCTATAGAGGAAGCTGTTCTGACAAAAGAAAACACACAGTTGAAGACAATACTATCAGGACAGAAAGACACAACAAGCATTGTATAAAACCTGAATGAGCTGATTACAGTGCTCCCTGTGATGGGGATGACTCATTTGCATAAAAAAAAACCAACAAAAAAACCAGGGATGAACCCTCAGATGTGTTCTTCTGCTATCAGACAGCAGTTCCTCAATATCTCTGTCAAGATACAGATTTTCAAAAAATCATCATCCACTTTATGAATTTGGAGTTTTGCAGGCAATTTTCATGCTGCCTAAATGGTGTTGTTGATTCATTAATTGACAGTGTGAAAACCAAACTATTGCACTTTTAAATGAGAGATATTTTCCTATCACTAATACTTTTGATGTCCTAGAAAGCATCATAAAGTTTCCTGGCAGTTTAGACATGTGAAAAGTGTCTATTTACATGGGAAGTGCTACATCATCTGCATTAGCTGTAGTGGAGCAAGAGAAAAAAAATAAAATTAAAAAATAGATAGCTGTCTGTCAGAGCAGTTTCTCACCCCATAAAAATCAGGGAGGTACATGAATTATAGCCGCCTGATGACATGTAATTGGGTGTGGACAAACATTTTGGAAGTCATCTTTTAAATATTGAGTGCTATCTCTCTCCTAGAAGAGAGGTTCTACTACAGTCCAGCTGTTCCTTTCTCAGAGCTTGGTAATGTGTTAACCCCCCTCTACAGGTAATATATTCTAAATCTGTTTGTCAGTTCCACAAAGCACAGTTCTTATTGAACCTGGCACTTTTTTCCCCCAAAACATTTTCTTCTAAAGGTATTGTTCTACTTCTAATAACTGTCATTTGTTTCTCATGTAAAATTAAAATATTCCTTTCCCTTTATATTATATTGAAATATTGATGAAATAGCATTCACTGGAAGGCTGACATTTCTTCTTACAACACTTTTAAGTTTTCATGTTGAGCCAGAACTTACTGTGTCCTCTCCTAATATTTTATTATTTTCATAAGAAAGAAGTAAGACTTAAATCTGGTTTAAAACAACACTTTTCTGTAAATGCATTATAAATTTTCTAATTTGTTTTAAGATAAACCAGGTAATACTTTTGCTTCCTTGGTCATAAAGAAATGCATGTATTTGTGTCTGGGTGCAAATGTGAGAGTCAGCATGTTATGTGCATGAGCAACAGGAATTGTGCCTACTCTCTGTATCCTGGTATCCTCTGTCTTGTTGATTCTTCATTCATTATGTGCAGTCAAATAACAAGGGAAGTTAATTAACTAACTATCTGTAGAGAGTAATTATAACAGTGAACAGGAAAAAGAAATAGGTATATTTCTTATTCTTTAATTACTGCTTTGCACCGCTTACTATTCTCTACTAAAGAGAGAATACTACCTCTACTAAACATTTTTATTTTCTGTTTTATCTTCAATTGTAATGTTTCTGCAGAAAATGTTTTTGGATTGCCTTATGTGTAGCGGTTATTATCCACCTGTCTCTTTCCTGCCTGAGCAGGGAAGTTCCAGAAACATGTTTGACTCTAAAATTTTTCCTACAAAAGCCTTCACTCTTATTTGTAACCAGGCCCAGGAGCTTTAATTTTCAAGTCTCTCTTGGAGACACCTTTTTTTACCTTGGGTTGGCTTGGTCTTACTTTATTTCCTATACTGGAATGTTTTATAATTTATGTCAGACTGAATCACGGAATCAAATAGGCTGGAATAAAGCTCTGAGATTATCATGGGGTCCCACCCATGACTAAACAGCCCATGTCAGTGGAGCCAAGGCACTGTTTCTTTTTGAGCTGAATTCTTTCAGGCTCCTCCATCAAGCAGTTTTGGTGTCTGGAGAACTTTGAAGCCTGAGCTGGGAACTGACCTGCATCAAATCTATCAGCTCCTGCGACACCTGTCAAATCATCACCAAGCCCTCCCTTGCCCTTTTTTTCTCTTGCTCCACTACAGCTAATGCAGATGATGTAGCACTTCCCATGTAAATAGACACTTTTCACATGTCTAAACTGCCAGGAAACTTTATGATGCTTTCTAGGACATCAAAAGTATTAGTGATATGAAAATATCTCTCATTTAAAAGAACAAAACCACATCCAGTCTCTCTTAAACACCCCCTGGGACAGTAACTCCAACACCTCCCTGGGCAGCCCATTCCAATATCTGATTACCTTCTCTGTGAAGAAATTCTTCCTAGTGTCCAACCTAAATTTCCCCTGCCACAGCTGAACATGATGTCCTCTCATCCTGATTTCCTGACAAATGATCAATTCTGCTTTTGGAAAGTAACTGAGTAACAAGCACAACAGATTACTCATGCAGAATAAAAAAAAGGGAGGACAATAAACTGAATTTCTGACACCTTCAGATATGATTCTGAAGGTTCACATACAGGCTTGGAGAAGTATGTAGGGAGCAGTAGATTGTTTGAGCATCAATCTCAGGAAGCTGTTTAGACAGACAACTAGCAAAGAGTATAAACTCAAGGGAGTGCCAGAGACTGTTCATCCCTTGATGATTTATATTTCAGAAATGAATATTCTATCTCTGCTTGGCATCTTTAGTCAATTCACTGCAAATAGCCCATGAACATGAGTATGCAAGACTGTATATATCTACATAAAGCCTTACGAAAATGTGCTCTGCTCCTTTTTATTTTTCTTTTTAATAATACAGTTTATGCCTTTAACAGAATAGAGAAAAAGGTTCTTTATGTAACTTTAATATGCCCTCCATTTAATGTTGTAGCACTAACAACAGCTAGTAATCCTTCTTCCTGGAAAAATGATAGACAAACCTATGGAAACCTTTCCTCTCTGTGTGTCTCTTTGGATCTTTCTGGCTTTTGGGCTAACAAACAGGGTCATTTCCTTAGCCTGTAGTACTTTATTTTCATAAACTGTTACTTTTGTCTTGATTATTAAGTTATTTTAAACTAATGTACCCTCATCATCAACAGGAAGTATCAATTCCTGTGTCACTTTGGCCTTGGAGACACCAGGACTGGATCAGTCACAAACTGAGTGACTTTCTCCTGGCTTCGGCACCTCAGGTCCCCATAACATGTTGTCCCAACTGTGCTCTGAAAAATTATTTGGAGCACCCCATAGCAGTGATTTCTTAGGAACTATGCTTGAAAGAGATCTTCCTGAGCATTATTGTTGCTTACAAGGAAGATTGTATTCAGCACTGAGGGAATCATCACAAGAAGAAATATAATTTAGGAGTGAGGGGCAAAGGCTTCTCTGCTACCTGTTCCAACTATCTGGGGAAAAGTGGAGAGATGTTTCTCATAAAGTTTCTATTTTTTTTTTTTTCCCCCTCTGGACCAAGGTGATCATTAGCCTGATAACAGTTCCATGATGTGATTTTTAGAGTTTATATCTCCCCTTCATACCACCAGCCTTTTCAGATATATCCTCACACACGTGCACGCCCCACAACCCTTGGGGCTGACACCAGAAAATCCTCTTGTTGCTGAAGTTCAATTTCCAAAAAAAAAAAAGAGCATCTCAGACTGCAAGACCAGTAAAGTCCATCTCCCTCCTTCCTCAGGCTGCAGAAAAGGCCATGAAAGTGATAGGAAGGAAATATTGTCCCACAGCTCTGTCAGCTGTGACAAGGGAGGGCTTGTTGATGATTTGACAGGTCTTGCAGGAGCTGATAGATTTGATGCAGGTCAGTTCCCAGCTCAGGCTTCAAAGTTCTCCAGACACCAAAACTGCTTGATGGAGGAGCCTGAAAGAATTCAGCTCAAAAAGAAATCAACCAGAACAAGTTTTCAACCTAAAGTTGGGGGGGGGAGGAAGTAAATATTGAAAGCACTCTCTGGAATGCTCTTTATTATTTCAGAAATATGAAGGTATGATAACACTAATTCAGCTTCTGCTTTTCAAAGGCAATTCAAAATTATGCTGCAATTTAGAGGCTGAATTTATTAGGTAATTTGAAAAGTAAACATGAAGTTTAACATGTGTTAAACAGGGGGAAGTCTTTATCAACTCCTTCAAAACTGAGGAAATATGTGTAAGTTTTGCCTGGGTAATTAATAATCATTATTTTTAGCCGTTATGGAAAAGTGGATTTAAGGCAGTGAATACAGCGAATTTTAAATTGGGTCTCCAACAAAGCAAATGAATCAGTCTTTGTAGTCTAACCCTAGAATTCAGATTGTTACAATGCTAAACAGAGGGTCCAGCTGTGGGAAGCTTTTGTTGAATGCATTTTCTTTAAATTGTAATCCTATATGAACTCCCAGTAAACTGTAACAAGAGTAGATTCAATCATCAATTATTTGGGAAAAAAAAAATATGCCCCTTATTGGTTGTCTGCAGGTCATTATTTCGTCAAAATGAGCAGACATGAAGGAAAGGGGGTAATTTTGGTGCCAGCATTCCAGTAGTGCTGCAGCCTGTCTTGCTGTGTGTGGCTGTGAGCTGAAGAGGTTAACATGAAAAACAAATTACTGTGCTTTGCTGTAGTCTTCATTAATGATGCACTTCACCAGAAAAAGAAAGCAGGAATGGTACCAGCTTTGCAGGCTGAATTGGTATTCTGCTGTGCACAGTGCTTTTTACTCACTGGCAGCAAGAGGACTTGTTTTTTCCAATTTTTTGGTGGTAAAGGGTCAGGAAACAGCATTAACTAAGGCAAGTGATTAGAAAGAATTAAATTGAAAACTTTTCTCTGCCCAGCAGAAGTCAGCATGAAAAGTTTCTTATTTTGCTTAAGAGTGATTTATCATTTCTTCCTCTCCCCCAACCCCACGATGAAAAAACCCAAGTGCCACATGCGCAAAAGATCTAATTTGATCCTCAAAGTTGTTGCTTTTTATTCAGGTAGGAAAATGTTTCTTAAAGCATATTTTGAGGTTTTTCAAGTGCTCATTTTCATATGTGCAATAAGCCTTGCTCTAGCCCTTCTATATTTTAAGGAATGATGTAATAAATATTTTTTTAGATATACAAGGGATGATGAAATATATTTTTTCTGACCTCTATATTGTCCAACAACTCAGCATTCTGAAGAGTATTTGGGGAAGACAATATGGCTGTTTCTTTTCTGTCCTCAGCTTGCCAAGACTGGAACAAAATTTTGTGCTTTCTGTCCTCCTGACAGTACTTGATATCAGACATTTTCAAGTTTCCATTGTCCCAGATCCTCTTTAATAATGATCTTATTAGAGGAAAACTCCAGGAAGTTTCATCATTCATTTTTTCAGTAAATGTCAGCATTTTGTTCTTCTCTTTAAGGTGTAAAATGCACTGGAGATTTACACTGGCTTTTCCAAACTTTTCTGTTCTTGTAGAATGAGTGGCAAGGTCATTAAGAAATATTGAATTAATGCCAATGAAACCTTTTGAATTCTTTATATGACAGGTTGTATTGGGGTGAAATTTTGCCTTTACAAATTTTAATATTTTGGTTTCTCTGTTTTCTAGGAAAATACTATTAATTGAGGAATTACCTTTCCTCGTTTAATTTCTATGTTTCCATTCTTTGGGTCATGGAGGAAGGAAGGGGATCTTTTGCCTTTTCCGTCTGTTAGGATTTAGGTTTAGTATATGCTGAGGTAGACAAATAATAACCACATCAGCTCTTCTAAAATTCAGTCTTAAAAGAACTAATCTGTTAGGTTTTTTTAACTGGCTACTCTCTCTACCTTTTAAAATTATTTTATTGGCCCCCACCACCCACACACATGCCCCAAATGCACATTTTACAGAATTAAAGCATATAATGAAGGAAGAAATAATTAATCCTGTCAGTCTTAACACTTTCAAGAACATAAAATTATAAAGAACATTCGTGCTATCAAATAGAGTATTTTTCAGTAACCATGGGAACTAGAACTGTGCAGTATTCCCCTTAATGCATTTGGGGGTGTCCACTATGGGCAAAGGATAGATAAATAATAATGTACATTTGTTGCTCTTTTAGAATAAAACACATTTCTATTGCTTTCTTCAGGAGAGTACTCAAAACATTTGCTTCCCTAGTGATTTTGCAAACCAAAAAAAAAAAAAAAAAAAAAAAACAAAAAAAAGTTTTCAATTCATGATGAGCACTTGTTTAGAAAAAATAGCCTGTGCAGTTTCTTTGGATTGTAGAGGTGCTTTCTTAGAAGCATATTGCTGTAAAAACATCTATGTACTTTCAGAATTTACATCTCTAGATTACTGAAGATGCTGTTTTCTCATCCGTTTTCCTGTATAATTGACCAGAACTTGAAATTTGAAGAGATGATTTTATCAAAACCTGGTCAATGAAACATTTTTACAGACTGTGTGCTGCATATGACTGTTTAAAACAAAAACATGGGTACATTCTTTAGAAAATAAGATTCTACCAGCTTCTCTTTTAATGCTCTTTGTCATAGATTGGTTTGAGAAATGCAGAACTTTTTTGCTGGTTTGTCTATTTATATATACGTTGCTATTAAAAATTCAAAGCCGAGGAACTTCACCTCCTCCTAACTTCTGTTTTATCACCAAATATAACCTACAATGGGTTCTGTAAAAAGAAAGCTTTCCAAGCAGCCCACGTCAGCTCATGGATGGCCAAGCTCACAGCAGATCTGATTGCTGCCACAATCTTTGCTTTCAGTTTTTTTCTTTTCATCCAGTGCCGCTCACCAAGGGCTTCCTGAACACCTCACAGGCACAAATACATCAAGATAAATAGAGAGGGGAGTTAGTTAATGCTAAGTTCCATTTAAATCGTTTCCACCTGTTAAAATCAGAACCAAGTAGTGAAATAAATCCAGCAGAGTCCTTCTGGAGTATTACATCTTGCAATTAAACTGTGAGATTTGTTAAGACTTGCAAATACAATTGATTTTCTTTTACTGGCACATGTTAAGGACTTTTCTATTATATTGCATTTATTAATAAGCCAGTTGACACATTTCTAATAAGAATTTGCATCCTTTAGCCATAATTTATCCTCACTGTGCTTAAACAATCTACCTCTAAATTGGAAAAGCACTACAGGTTTCAGAACAGAACGCTGAACCCAAATTTCCTCCATTTCCCCCTCTGTCTCTTGAGACCCTTGATGACTGCTCTCAGGCACTTAAGACATTTCTCTTTCACTGTTTTGCCCTATTTAAAGAAATAAATCACCTTGCACAGCCTATACAGACATGCCATTTAAACTTGGGATTCTTTTTTTATTATCCAGTATTTTAGAATTTAATAGAATTATCTACTGGGTGCTTTCCTGAGAAAATTAAATTCTGGGAAGGCTTCCAGTTCTCGTCACCTTTTACTTGTGGTGGCTACCACTGCTGAGGAGAAGGATAACATTACTAATTTTGTGCCAGTCTTGGCAAGCTTCCATTAGTTCTAATGTAGCCATGAGATTGTTGTGGATATATAAGCTGGTTTTTACTTCCCTTTGTAGTCTTTTGCTCTTTGAGTCTATTTCCTTCCTCCCTTCCTTCCTTCCCTCCCTCACCCTTGCCTCTCCTCCCCCCTTTCTGTCAGGTAAATTCAAATTATAGCTGTTAAGATATTCAAGCAGTGCTTTTCTTGTGACCATGTCTATCAAACAGTTTCATTCAAAACTGCCATACACAAATCCCTCTACAGTAAAATTTGCACATTTCCCCATTGTGGAAATAATTTTATTCCAGATTAATTTATCTAAGGATGTGAATATACTAGAGAGTTGACATGTTTTATTTGGCAATCTAACTCTGTGAATCAAGTTTTCATTCATGAGGTACAGATGTAAACAAAATTAGTCAAATTCAGTATTTCTTTCTCTATGTAGTCAGTACAAATACTTTCTCTTCTTCAGGCATTCTTATTTTCTAGAAGTTGTAATACTTGTGAGTTTAGTTTGATTCATAATATTTGTTGTTAATAAAAAAAAAAATACAGTGGTGCCTTCCTTATATGTACTGGTTTTGTCATGTAAATTGTAAATATTATCGGATAGCGTGGAAGATACAGAGGAATGGGTTTTGTAATGAGCTTTTAGAATTTCTGCAGTAAACCTGAATTTTGAATTAATATTTGTAATTTTAAAATATTGTTTCTGGCATATACAGAACTAAATTTGTAAGGAAAGTTTTAGCCTGTTTCTTTGCAGTGTGTTCTGCATGGCTTCCATAACTTCTGCATAAGACTGAGAGACATGAAAAAAATTCTTAGCCAATAAGGTATCCTTCTTTTTGTGACTTGAGAGTTCACAGGGACTGATGTCATACATTTGTCATCATCTGTCACACATATGTCATCATACATCATACATACATCTCAAATATATACAGACTTTTAGAGAAACTTAGCTAAAAAGGTATAAATATTTACTTTGAAGGAAAACCTAACAGAAGGTTTTGGAAGAAACTTTTCCATGATATCTACTGCAGCAAGATAATGCCTTGTGTTATTTTAGAGAATTTGGGAAATTTTACGATTCAAAAATAATCACATTTTGAGACAGTGTTTTGTTGGTCCATTTTAATCTCTTTTTAAATCAGTTCAATGATTTGGGTATGAACACTCTATACTGCTATTGTGCAGAAACTGCAGCATCAGGGAAGTTATCAGAGAGGTGGAGTCTGTGGTTAGAGGTGGGGATTTTCTTCCAAAACCAGATCTGGATCACTGAGGTGATAAAGAAGCTGAAACACAAAATATTAAACTTACCCTAAAATTAAGTAAAAATCCGCTGTACTTTTATCTGGTGTGCTGAGAAATAAAGAGATTTAAGGCTTCTGGATGAATGTGATTGCACTTTATCACCTGCTGGTCCTAGAGACAGAATTCAACAGGTAATTACATTTAGCAGTAACACAAAATCAGCTTTTGGAACTGTGTTTGGGGGGGTAGGAGCTGAGTTAACACAGAAGTGACAAACGAGTGGATTGCAGTTAGTTTGAAACTCTGACAATAAATTAATGTCTCCTTAAATTTTCTCAAATAGGCTTGAGCATGAGGTTCACCCACCTAGTAATAATATGTATGTAAGGAGAATAATGTAAATTAAACCTTTTTTTCTTTTTTTTCCCAGCTACTCCTCCAAGTAGCTTTATTTTGATGCCACAGTGGCTGTAAACTTGCACAGAGTAAACTCTGTCTCCTTAGAGGTGTCAGCTCTTCACCTCATCTTAGCAGAGAGTTTCTGTTTCACTCTTCAGACTTGTCATCATGTCAGGCATTCTTAGTATTTAGAGATGTTTTCACTTCATACATCACCCAGATTTTTGCCCCAAATGTATCACAGGTCTGTAACACTGTACAGAAGAGACAAAAAAAAACCCAAAAACCCCAAAACAACAACAACAAAAAGTAGGCAAACAGTGCATTTTTATGTTACTCTTTTTTTGTCAGGTGGAGTACAGATCTGAAAAAAATGAAACACAAATTATTTTCTAGACCTACAGTGTACAAAGAACATCCTGGAGATAATCTCATGAATAAAGGTGATTCATGTATATTTTTGTTACACCCTTAGGAAAATGCATTGCACAGGCATCCTTCTAGAAGGAAAAGTGCAGCACTGCTTAATGAGACTTTTGAATATACAGACACAGCATTAAAATAAAATAGAAGAACTGTTAGCATTCCCTGTTTTACTTCAGAGACAGTATAATGGTACACTTTAAGCCATCATCAAATACACATTTTCTGCTTGGCAGCTGGAGATATCAGACTGTGTAGAGTTGGTGAGGTGCATTTGGGAGTGATTTGTCTGGATGTAGTAGCCAGCTTGACAGCCAAGGGGAGTTTGTGGCTGGAGAAAAGAGGGAATTTGGGGACAGGACCAAAAGCCTGGTGAGGAGGCAGGCAGGGAGAGATGGAGGGGTTGCTCAGCAACTCAACAGAAGGAAGATGCAAATGTGATGATAAAATTCATACCCCATACCCCATTTTTGCACCAGGTGGTGCAAAAAGAGTGGGTGAAAAGTTGGTTGCTGTCCCTGGCAGTTAAAAAAACCCCAAATTATGCAATTTCTTTACATATTTCTATGGACAAATGAAATTATTAACATTCCAGAATCAAATTGCCATCCTTGTTTGTGGAACTGAATTATGCCATATAATTGTTTTGGTTTGCATATGTTTTTGAGGAAGAGTAAAGTGCATAGGAAAAAATCCATTGTCCTGGCTGCAGAGTAGATAATATACTTCTCTTGAAAAATCCTTGTAGAACCTAACTTGCCTTCTCCTTAAGAGTCCTCTGGGTTTTTCAGTAACTCTCATATTTGCAAATTTTCTGCCCTTTGGGGGATATATAAAACCTTTTTTAGAGGACAGTTATGGGAGAATGTTTGCTATTCGCTGTTCTCAGTCACAGCCAGGCACAGTTATGTGAAATAATGTTCAGCCTCTGGACACCTCCAGATTGTTTTCTGCAATGGCAAATTACCTATCATTATAGATGCCTCTCTCTTAAAA
Source organism: Leptocoma aspasia (assembly GCA_013399835.1). Taxonomy (NCBI): domain Eukaryota; kingdom Metazoa; phylum Chordata; class Aves; order Passeriformes; family Nectariniidae; genus Leptocoma; species Leptocoma aspasia. The sequence continues at coordinate 1,669,808 of VXAX01001637.1, forward strand.
TTGTTGTGGGAATACTTTTACTTGTGGCATTACAAAAGTATCAGTTATAATGTGCAGGTTCAAGTGTGATTTTGGCACAAATTAAAGTTTGTCACTGACATTATGCCAGAGTTGCTTTTGTTCTGTTTTTCCATGGAGTATAGCCACACTGCATTAGGCAGTTCCTCATTTTGCAAATGGTGCAAGGTAAGGATAATGCGTATCTGTTCCAGCTTCTACAAAACTTGAATATTTGCACCCAGTGAAAACTGTTGATAGCTTCAGCAAACAGGATGTAATACATTATTAATTTACTGTAATTAACTGGCTACTAGCCAGTGATAAATGCAAGAGATCAGATAACTTACAGTGTTAAAATTTTGCTTTATTTCTGTTAATAACTTGGGTAAACAAGCATTTTATACGTCAATTTAGGACTCAAAATATTTTTCTTACTTTTGGTGCTTCATAGCCTAAAGGAGATTCATAAGGTTATTTCCTTTCTCTAAAAAAAATAACAGCTCTTCTTGGCCCTGCTTTCTGTGTTCTTCCAAAGTCTGATATGTAACAGTTTTGATGTAATTATATTCCTTTACTCCCTGAATGTGTAATCCCTTTCAAGACTCTAACAGGAAATATTGGAGCTGGATTAGTTAAATGGTCAAGTGTATCATCACGTACTCAGTAACATCTCTTGACTGGCACCAAAAATTGGCACTGGCAAACAAAGTTCTGGAGATAAAGGATGAAATAAAACAGTATGGAATTGTAATTATCTGTTCATGACCCTGAAATGTGTGCTCTTGTCTCTGAAGCAGGAGATCACTGCATTTATGTTATGATTTGTATTGGGGTGTGCTCTGGAAGCTGTGGGGATGAAATTGAAGAAATGCTTTGAAGAGTTTATAGCAGCAGAAATTAGATTTGTTTACCCTGGGACAGAATAGAGACCTGTCCTTACCGGCTGAGAAACAGGAATATTCCCAAGCTGCACCTACAGTGGGTGACATGAGATTAGGACATTAGTGTGCCTTGCAACTCACTGTCACCTCCTGTGCCAGGTGCCTCTGTCCCTTTGCTTAAGTAGATCTTCAGCAGCAGAGTTCTCTGGGGTGCCTGCTGTTCCTTGTAGCTGCTTCTACAGCTCCAGCAAGCATAAGACGTGTTGAATTGTCCCTTTTTTCTTCCTCTTGTCACACCCTCTATATCAAATGTCTGGGGTTGTACCTGCCTGCCTTCCTTTGCTGCTGAAGTATCCCTCCTGTGGGAGATCTTGTTTTGATTATACAGTACCACCTTAAAGCAAGCAGCATGCAAACTAAATCCCTCCACTTTCCCTAAAACCTGGAAGTTGTTAACAAGGTATTGCTCAGCATGTCATCTCATCCATACATGTTACTGGAGGACAAAATATTCTCTGGAGTCTCCTTCCCATCCGTTTGTATTTCTACAAAATTTCCTAAAAAGAAAATAAGACTTTAGTTGCAGAAGAAAAACTAACCCAACTTTGATGCAGCAATGTCTGAGGTTTTTTTGTTTTAATTATGTATTGTCATGGAAAAGTGAACAGTCCTAATGATATTCAGGCATCCAAAATGCAAAATCAGCCCCACATTTCATCTCAATTATGCCAATTCTGAACCCTGTAATAGAGCTTTTGGAAATCCCAGGTCAAGCAGGCTGCAGAAAGCACAGGCATAATTGTGACAACATTTTTGTGACCATGTCTGATGGACCCTTTGCAGAGTACCTGTAAGGAAGTCCCACCCTGGCCTACCAGGTATGGAGGTCTGCTAGAGAGAGCACAAACCAAGGCTACACATGGTGCCAGTATACACACAATTCCAGTATTAGGAGATTGATTTCCTAACAAGATATTTGCCTTCCAAACTTCTCCCTGTTTTGTCTAAATTAAAATCCATTTACTATCCAAATAATAAGAGAATACTCTGGAAGTCTGAGCTTTAGCTTCAGATCACTAAAGGAGTGACCTTGAAAAGAAATAAATCTGCCTAATCTGTTCTCCTCAGTATTCCATAAATATGTGAAGGAATAAAATGGCTGTCAGAGATATGAGATTCTACCAGCAGTATTAAATGCACATAGAAAGCCAGGAAGGAGGTTTTGCAGCTTTGTTTTTGCTGCCTCCTTGGCTTTTTGAGGGAGTGAGGACGGATTTTAACCTTGATCTGTTCTGCAGGATGATTCAGAGTTGGATCTTAGTGATGTTTCAATTCCCTTTTTGTTTGATGGTGTTGCACAAGGCCTACTTTAATTATATATTTTTAATGGCTAATAGAAAGAGTAGTATTTGTAAGATTTAAATATTGTTTTTACTCTGGTGTAGATTTTAAATGATTAATGCTACTTTAACTAGATCTCTGCATAATGGCATGAATACCGAATGAGCAAGGAGGGGAATTTAAATTTCAACATCTATGCTGCATTTGCAGGGTAGATTAACCCAAACTAGACAAGGTGCTTCTGGGTCTGAGTAAGAGCTTTGAGCCATGAGCCCTGTTGATTCCTGCTGAGCAGATGAAGAGGATCTGGCTGGTGTCTGTCCTTCCTGTCCCACAGCTGACAGTTCCTTTCCCAGGAGTGGAGTTGAGGGAACAGTGACATTCCTGCTCCAGAGCCATGGTAGTATTAAGTATTAAACCAAGTGACATTTCAGTTTATATGTGAGACAATGAGCCATGGCACCTGAGAGGGCTGATTCACAGTCCCTGCAGGACTTAGCTGCAACAAGGTAAGAAATTAAGTTCTGCATACTCTTCATTTGTTTTAACTGCCTGATTGGGATGGGACAGTATCCTCTTCAGCTGCTGCAACTTAATCAGGCACGAGTCATGAATCCAAGCCACAGAGCTGCTCACCTGGGAATTAGGGAAGTGGGGTTCATTTACATTCTGGTTTATTCACCCAGCCTTCCTGTTTGACCCCCTTGGGTGGACTTGCCCCAGATCCACAGTTCCAAGTTGCTGGCTCAGGGAGCAGTAGCTCCCTCATGAAGCAAAACTTGCTAGCCTGTCATCCGTGCCGGATTCCAGTTCCTGCAGGAGAGAGGGATGCAGCTTGTACTAGTTTCAGTGGGCCAGGAGCAGGCACTCAGTGGGAAGGGCACAGTCTCTCTATCCCATGGTTTGGAATGCTCTGGGTTCTCCTGGAGGGGCCTGTGGTTTTGTCTGAGCTTTGTGGAAGATCAATCATACAACCATTTACATTGAAAACGACCTCTAAAACCACTGAGTCCAACCAGAACCCATCACTGCCATGTTCACCTCTAAATCACATCCCCAGGCACCACATTTACACATCTGTTCCACGCCTCCAGGGATGGTGATCCCACAACTTCCCAGGGCAGCCTCTTCCAATGCCTGATCACCCTCCAGTGAAAACATTTCTCTCAACACCTAACCTGAACATCCCCTAGTGCAACTTGAGGCCATTTCCTCAATGACTAGGCCATTTTCAACTCTGACTAGGTTATTGACTGCCTGCCAGGGTTGAGTGAGACCTATTTCAGAGAAGCAGCTCAGTGGAGAATCCTTAAAGAATGATCTTCTATCTGTTGTAGAATGACTTAAGCTGTCAAAGTGTTGGGTTTTTTTTATTTTTTATTCTGTATGTGCATGCTGAGTGTGTCTGAAAGAAAGATTTATTTAGAAATTGAATGGGTTTTTAAAATTATTTTATTTGTGTTGTACAAAGACAATATAAAGACTCAAGTGCTGTAAATTTCACATCAAATGATTCTGAGATTGAATTTCTCTTCTGTATCATACAAACTTTTTTTTCTTTTTTTTTGAGTGTGAGTAGATGGGTTCTTGACATGGCATTAAGGAAATGTCAAAGTAGACATCTATTCCTAGTCTATAAGTCATTATTTAGCAACTTCAAAGGTTTGACAACTACAAAGAAATGAAGCACAAACACCTTGGTATTGATTTTGTCTTTTGCTTTGTATCTACTCCATTAAATTCTATTGGCATTGACAACTGCTGAACTCTTCTTCAAAATTCTGCAAGCTTTCAGTCTTTAAGGACAGCTTTATTTCATTTTCCACACCTTTTTTTTTCTAAAATCTCTCTGCCATTAAACTATTACTGCAATCTCATGAAGAACTCTTTGAAATGAAACCTCTTGAAGTTTATCCTTCCCTTATGTCTGTGCTGAAAGGTAATGCTATGGTAACATGTCATTGATGAGTTTAAGGGTGCTTCCTGTCAATGGATTTTTGATATTAGATTTAGTTACCCAATGGGAGGGCTAATCATCTGTCACAAATGTCTGGTTTCATATAAAATAGTTGATATAAAGAATAGCTCCTTTAAAGAAATGTTTTCAACTGTATTCCAAAGTGCATATAATAATCCTAGCAGGAGGGGGAAAAAAAAGTTACACTTAAATAGAAATAATTACAGTAGTTTATAGATTGATAGCTGGGATTATATTTAGTTTTAACGTGAAGAATAAATAAATATCAGTAAGCATTTTCAGAAATATCACCTCACAGTGCAAGCCAAGATGACCATCACAAATTAGCAAAGGCCTTGTACGCACTGTGAGTCACTTTGCTCTGGGACTCCTCCACAATTTACAGTGTCTGAATCCATAGACAGAGCTGTTTTTTTCCTGCTTGAGGCCCCACTTCATAAAATATCAGGGCTCTTTTGCACTAACCAACTTTTTATGTTGTAATATGAATATCAAAGTATGTGATGCTCTGTGCTGTGGCTGGAGTCAGAGGATGCAAAATGTGCCAAGCTGGGTTTGAGATTCTCTTGGGTGATGGAGGCAGTTGCCTGGGATGTCACCTGTGCTGTGTCCTGAGAGCAGAGCTGGGAATAAAGCGTCTGGGGAACATGGACAGAGGTTTTGCTTTGTGAATAGCTGGGTGGTTCATTCCAGAATAGAGTCTGGGATAAAAGTAACAAGCAGTGTGAAGGACCTGGGATGATGCAGTGCTCAGTGTCACTTCTAGACGTGTTTTATGTGCAGTGCAGATGTCCCTTCAGGGAAGTCTACAAACAATTCTTATGTGGACAAACTCAGAGATTGCTGCAAACTATTGATAAAGCCAGCATAATCTAGGGTGAGTCTGGAAGCTCTGGTTGTATTTTACCACTTCTTGTTTTAGGAGAATCTAGAGATGGTTTTGCACTAAGCATGTATCACATAATATACATGTTATTTCACAAACCTTGACCTCTATGAACAGGAAACCCCACAACATGCTCACTGAATTGTTCTCACACTGTCCACTTCTGGAATAAGGAATATGGTGCAGAACAAGTAGGAAAACCAGAGATTTCTCATTCTGAGAGGCAAAGAGAGATGAGATGTTAAGGTGAGCAAAAGTAATATTTCTTCTTGGGGGGTGAGAAGAAAAGAAATAGCAGGAGGTGGTATTTGCAGATTATATTTTAACTGCCAAGTTCAAGAACTGTGTCTGATTTTAATTTTCCCAGCCTTGGAGATATTTCAAATCATCCTTCTCTAGTTTTGTGAATCCAGACCCTTACTGCCTTTGCTTCCATTTTTCACATTTAATTCCATGTCAACTGGACACTGGACATTAGGGAAGGGATAAGCCTTTACTTTGCAAAGGTTAGGATGAGAAGAAAGAAATCAGAACTTTTAAACCTAAGTTTGATCTGATAAAAAATTATAATTCAAGTTTTTGATTCGTTTGCAGATAAAACAGCATTAAACAGAGACCTTCTTACAGCTATAGTTTCCAAGTGCCTTCCAAGTTTCTTTTGGGTCAGGATTTAAGTTCTCCTTTTGGATTTTATCTGTCTGTTTATTTTATGGAGTGAAGTTGGAGTCACCGAGGAAACACTGTAGAATGTACAAAAAAACACAGTACACAAAAAACACAGTACTAAATGTACAAAAAATGTACAAAAATCTACAAAATATACAGAAAATCCACAGTAAGCTGAGTTTTGAATTACTAAATAATTTTTAAGGTTTTTTTTTTTTTTGTGTGATAGCAATATTTATCTACAATAGGAAACACTTGAATTTCAGCCAAACACTGACTGTATTTCAACACTCTCCAGCTGTAAGGAATGTAAGCATTGTCATTTCTGTTTTAGGGGAAGTTTTGGTGACCGTGGATAAAAAAAGCAATGTTTTTTTAAACTTTGTTTTACCTGCACTCCAGCCAGAATGAAGCAAAAATAATGGAATGAAGACTATAATGTCTCTTTTATATACCTACTTACATAATTAAAAGACTGTGAATGAAAAAAGGACCTTATTTATCCATTTGTATGGAAATGACCATAATTTTCCAGTTTCTTGATCTTTTTCAGATAATAATCCATAAGGGCTTAATAGATTTCTTAGCAGACATTTCTGAGAGTAAACTTGTATTGGATATTGAGGTGTCAAAAAGTCTTTGAAATGTTTCTAATAGTTTAAGACAGACATTTCTGCGTGCATTTTATTACATAAAATTGACTAAGACAAATGGTTTTAAATCTAACTGAAGCCATTGGTTTATCTCAGATTTGTTTTAATTTATTTATGAAAACAGCAGCTAAGTAACAGAAGTTGCTAGTATTGGCAGCTATATGGAGAATGTAAATTATTTATTTTTTTTATTATTTTAGAGGAGAATCTGATAATCTTTCCTTATTTTGCCTATTATTTTTAATTATTCTTCAATTTAATAATTGTTAAGGTGACACAATCTAATTTGGATATTGTTATGAAGTAGTAAGCAGTTCAATCACTCTGCCCAATTCTTGTGTCCCTTAAGAAGGTGCCATTGTTTGGATTTCCAGAAAGGAGGGAACTGTAAGCTGAGAAGCAGAATTTTTTTCAGCTGTCAAATTGAAACCTACACCTAAAATCTCTTAGGCCAGATTCAGAATCATTTGGGTTGAAAAAGACCTCTAAGATCACCAAGTCCAAGTAAATCTAATACTGTCAAGTGTGCTGCTAAACCACATCCCTAAAAACATCACTTGGGAAACATCAGTGGGGAGGTACAAAGGCGGGCTGTCATGAAAAATGTAGCAAAGTTTAAAATGGCAAATATAAGATCTAAAAGTAACCTAAATTTGATTTTGTGTTTTCAGATAGTTGACTTGAAGCTAACCTGTAGGAATCAAATGCTTTCCCCGTCCCCAGATGAGAGTCATTGTCAAGTGGGTTGACAGATTAAGAGCTGCTTGTTTTGGGAGAACCCAACACTAATTTTTTAGGGGGGCTCATTTAGCTTTGCTCCCAGTAGCTTGGGTAGAAGGACAGGCACTTCTGTGTTCGTCTGGCTTGAATTACTGCTTTCTACTTACACCTAAAACTCCTGTCTGCATCTCATTCTGCTGGAAAGATACAGAATTGCAAGCAATGAGCAACATGAAATTGTCTCTTAAAGCAATTTTGTTCTGGCATTTACTTTTTAGGGGCCTGGGGGACAGATACTAATGCATGTCACAGCATCTAGAAAGTAGTTTGCTAGTTCACACACCACTCAATAGACTGCCTCATCAACAGGAACTTTTGCTGCTGTTTCTCTAATGAGAAACGTCATCTCGTCTTAGACCCAAAATCCAAACTTGCAGCAGGACTTTTAATGGATCTTAATGGAACTTGTTTCAGTTCCTTTAAAACACGTAGCTTTGCACTTGCATCTCTATCATACAATGTTCATACAATCAAAGAAATGCTTTTTTCAACCTAAACAATTTTGTTTTAATTGCATATTAATATTTTCTGCTTATGGAGTCTGTAAGAATAGCATTAAATGTTTCTGTGCTTTATTTTGGTATCACATTTTTTTTTTAATTGACTCAACTGCCTGTAAGAATTACAAAGGAATAGTCTTAATTAAGCTGCTTAAAATATCACCCCCAATTTTAACATTCAAAAGGTTCTTTCAATTTTCTAGTAGAGAAAGCAACCTAATATCATTGCAGAAGAGTCAATAAATCCAGGCTGGGGAGCTAAAGGGACATTCAATTTCCGAGTCAAGGGGCTTTGACAGTGAATGCCCTTCTAGGAGGTCCCACTTCACTAAATTGACAGAACTCTAGCACAAACTTCCCTGCACGACAATCACACAACAGAGAAAATGTCCCTCAAGTACCCTTTTTCTAGTCATTTAAAGGTCAAAACTAACTCCTTTGGTTTCATTTGAAAGCCCACAGGTGTGGTAAGCAGCTTAGGTTACAAAGCTAATGACTGATAAAGTAGACTCTTCATGACAGAAGGAATACAGAGATTTCTCAAAGAAGATTTAGTATGTTATCTCTATTGCTAGCTCTGCTATTTTGACCTCCAGTAATTATGTGACAGCCGTGCAGATTTGCTAACAGATGTGTGGAAGTAAAGCAACTTCATGCACTTGAGGCTTGGCTATTGAAACGAGGCAGGGCGGTGAGGAAGGCTAGGGAAAGAGATATCACTTTCTTTCTAGCTATGAATAGATGTCAAATACAAAGCTGTGCAATGCAGAAAGTTTTCCTCTCCTCCATCTGGGCTTCTCTTTTTTCTGTCATGGTTGGGTTGCCACAGGGCCACTCACCATGGTTTTGTTTCTCAAGTTTTATCTTAAAGAAAAAAAAAGCCAAACAGTAATTCTTAGAGTAGGGAAAGAAAAGGGAAAGCATGAAGGAGAAGAGGAAACCTTTCTGTAAAAACGAAGTGATTCCTGCTCCTGACTCCCCTGGCGAGGCTGCTGGGCCACCTGGGGACCTCACCTCTGCACTGCCATAGGAGGCTCAGAGCTTGGGAGCTGACCACTTCCACCCTGGCTGTCAGCAGAGCTGGGGGATTTTTAGAAGACTGGGAAGTGAAATTCCTCAGGGGCTGGATAGACACACTGTCAAAGGACCAGAGAGGATAAGTGTCAGGGATGGCCCAGCACTGTATTTCACTGTGACAGCTGGGCACCTTGGCTCACTTGTGATGGACCTGCAGGGTCTGCTGGAAAATTCATGACCAGTTCCAGCTGAGAGATTAATAGGTGGGGAGGGTTTCCCACCTGTAGAAGTGGTAAATCTGCAAAGCCTCTCCCTTCTCTCTGGGTGCAGTAGTGCTGTAGAGCCAGTCAGGAAAGTTAAGATCTCACTAAAATTCACTGAGTTACTCATAGGCAGGAAGGGTACAATGAAATTTCACCGGGTAAGAAAGTTCACTTTTTAATCAGGGATTGTGATTGAATAAATCTGTTAAAAGCAGTCTAAGATAAAGGCAAAAAGAGGCAGGAGTTGTTTGGTGAATGGATGAAAACAGAGGAGGAGAAAGAACTGGAAGAGGAAGGACTCAGTGAGCATAAGGGGGAGCCCAGCTGCAGTTAAGGAGGCAATCCTAACCCTCTTGTCTCTTTGTATTTGCCTAAAAAATACTTCTTTGTCCTTTTAAAGTTGTCAGTCTTGTTTTTTTTCCAAGGTACTATGGCCACTAAAATGGGGTGCCCCCCACTGAATACAGAAACTAATCCTTCTAGTAGTTTCCTGTTTTGTTAATTCTTTAAGTGATTAGCAGACTAATCGTTTTCCCAAGACAGTATTTCAAGTTGAATGTATTTGTATTTTAACATGGCTGATTTTTTTAATATTAAATCCTTTTGTTGTCGGTGGTGATTGGACATTTGAGATTAGGAAACTGCAATAACAGTGTCACTTTTTTTCCTAGTTAGTGTCATTGGTTTTTTTATTGCAATGCAATTTCATTGAGGGTACTTGCTTAGAATTGTGACCATCTCAGATCAATAAACAGAAGTGATGACTGACCAAATTAACATATAGAAAATCACAATATTGTAAATACATTGAAGTGTTCTTGTCATGGGAGGTCTTTAAACATAATGAGGCTGTGACGAGGCAACAGCCAAAAGCACCATAGTAAATTAAAATGTAGCATTAACAAGAAAGTGTACCCCAGGGCTGACTGTACGGAAAATCAACACTCACCAGAGCAATACTAACCACTTTAATTACTCCTCATATATTTTAAGCATTCAGATATGACAACCAAATTGTTTTCACCACATTGTTTCTGAGTATATAGATGCTTTATCCTTATCTGAGAAGCATGAGACTGAGAGGGAATCAACATCTTTACAGCTGCCTTTACCAGGTGGGAAGGCTTGAGATCCGTAATGCTGGGCTTTAACACATACATATGTGTATTTCCTACTTTTTTTTACGTGCATTTTATTGTTGAGTTCTTTTTTTTTTTTTTCTTTTTAATATTCTGATAATTCTTCTTTGATTCTGAAAGAGAAGTGAGAAGTGAGAAACACTACGAGTGAATTTGTTTCCTTATATTTAATTTATTTAATTCAAAGGCCTATAGTCTATTGGAGATGTTCTGATGATGGGAACATCAGAAATGTTTTAAGTGATGGCTTGGGAATCCCATATGAAACAGAACACACTGGCCTACCATGCTTATATTTGCACATAAATTAGATTTTTGTTGAAGATTGAAGTGTAAGTAGAATGATGTGAAAGATAAGAATGAATGTCAGCTGAAGGCAAGAAAAACAATAGCTCTTGGTCAAGATCATGGAATAGCACAATTTTTCATATGCTACTCTAAAGCATGTGTGTATGTGTGCATAAAAAGTTTGTGTGCACTATTTTATTGATATGTATCAGAAACAGATTAAATGCCAGCACTTAGAAAAACAAGAGTGTCATTTTTGTAGTGACATTAAAAGTAGTATGGGAGAGGGATCAGTCAGCCTTTATAAAGATTTGTGTCTAGGCTGAGCTGCAGTGTTCTTTCTGTTCTGTTCCTGAATTAGGACAAGGGGAAGGTTTCAGCTGTTTAACTTCCTCTCCTCCTTCCCTTACTGTTGTTTGCATTGATGTACAGCATCCCTATTTAGGAAAATCCTATGTGGTCTGCATGGTCATGACACTTGATCCCAGATGATTGATTGGTGCCTTTTCTTGAAGAATATCTTCACATCTCTTATTTAGCAGCGCTGGCCATCCCACATTGTCTTTGTGAACAAATTCTGACTTCGGAGCTAAAACCAGCCATTTGTTGACCTCCCATCCTCAATTTCAAGGATTGGGATGCTGTCTGGAGCCACGGTGATTAATTGAGGCAGACAAAATTGGATGGGAATATATATTTTTAAGGGAATGTGGGTTTGCCAGATAGCAAAGCGTGGGAATGAAAAGGAGCTCCGGAAGCTCTGGAGAAGCCAGAAGCAGAGCTCATCAACATGCTGCTCATCAGGGGGAGCAGGGGTGGCCCTGCAGCTCTTGGTTTATGCCAGGACTGCCAACAAAGGCAGTAATTGTGATGAGCTCCTTGATGGGATGAACTGTCCACCAACACCAGTGAACAGGCAGCTGCCACACAGGAAGGCTTTTAGGTAGCTAACACCTGTGGCCCCATTTGAAATTACAATTAGCTGCATTGTTGGGAAGTGCTTCCCAATTCCAAAGGATGTTTACTTCCTTTTTTTTTCTACCATTGATGACATGTGGTTATATCATGTAATTTTTCTGGAATTTGTTTTTGGTTATCAATGCATGCTAATCATGTACTAGGTCTGCTTTTGAGGGACTAAGAAACTTTTTTCTTTGGATGTTGAACTTGGGTTTGATTTTTCAGTGGCATCCGTGCGTGGCGTGAATTGAGATGTATTTTTTGTTGTTAGCTGTTTAAATCCTTTCTTTTCTCAGGCCATGAAGCATTAGCATTTGTGACAGAATTGTTTCATTTCAGAGAATTAACACATTTAAAATATAATAAGTACATACAGTGAACTATAAGGCTATAGGCTTTCTGTTTTTGTCACTGCAACATCTACAAAAGGAAGAAAGGAAGGAAGAGAAAAGCAGCATTTTCTTCCCTACAATGTGAACCCTTTAAATAAGGGCCAAAAATGAAGGTTAAGTAGCTGAAATGTCCACAATTCTGACACTGAAGGGGAAACAGGTGGATTTGAGAAACTGTAATGAGGGAGTTTCACAATTAGGCCAATTGACTTAGCAATATGTTTGTCTGGTTTTGAGTTGTTGCTGGCATTTTTCCATTTGATGTTGAGTGGTTTGTTACAATCCAAAGAATATTCTAGCAAGTAAGCATCTCTCCAGGTGCTAAGATTCTCTTTTAGTGGAGGGAAAACTTGGAGGAACTGTAAAGCAGCTGCATAACCTGCTTGAACCGGTACCTGAAAGCAACAGCTCATCTGAGATGAAGTCTGATCTCATCTTTCCTCATCAGCTTCTTAAATTAACTCAGAGCTACCTCGAAGTTGCAATTTTTTGTGCATTCCTGAGTGAGGTGTGGCAGGCTCTGTACCTGGGCCGAACTCAGTGGGACCTTGGAGCTCCTAAGGCTCCTAATGGGCGAGGAGCTGCAAGGAGCCATTGAATAAAACACAGGAGAACTCATCACTCTGAAGCTTCCAAGCATTTTCAAAATCACGTGTGTGAGTTTATGGGTGGGGATGTCATTTCTATTTTTGTTTTGTTTTGATATGAAGCAAGAAAATGAAGGAAATCCCCTGCTAGAACTGTGAATTCATACAGCAGAAATGGTAACAAATGTTCACCCAAGTTCCTGTCTTTGAAACTGTTTGCTTGCTGACTAGATGTGGGTCTCTCCTTTTAAATTTGAACTTGTTAATCATTTGGAGATAGTAAGTAACAGATTAGTCTTTAGAAAATCAGAGATATTAAATAAAATAATATAATTGTTTCTATAGTAGAAGTCCTACTTTAAAAAATGTGGTATTATTCCAAACCTAATAATGGTGTAGAGCATGAAAAGTTCTTTTAAATGAAACTTTTGTGTTTTGAAGCAAATACAAAGCAGTTTTGATGTTGTTTTTATCTCTGTGCTCTGTCTTTGGGGAAAGAAAGTGGAAAACAAACATGACAGTACCTTAATTCATTGTTTCAGTAAAAGATCAGATACATTCAAAATGCACATTTGTTTTCCTTCTTTGACTTTATTCAGTGCAATAGGGGAAAAGACCAGCTTTCTGGTAGTAGATGAATGTTGCAAGTACATAATAAACCCAGATCTCTAAACACATCAGTCATGTGTCATCTGAAATATGCATTGTGTCTCACATTGCAATTGCTTCCCCAATATTCATGAAATATTCATGCTGGATATATGCAGTACGTGCCACATGGATGGATGTGACATGAAGCAGCAACAATAATCAAGGCTTCAGTAGAAGGAGGCCAAAGCAGAAGCAGAACAGCTTCCATTTCACCTTTGCATAAGGTGTTAGGAAGAAAATGGGCTAGAAATGAAGTGTGAAAGGCTTCCCTTGTTACACCTGCGTGTGCACACAGGAACACACAAACGCAGGTGCACAGAGGTGCCTGCACACCAGGGCTCTCTCTTCTCTATCAGCCAAGTCAGTGAAGAGCTCAGTGTCTAGTAATCATTTTTTTTCCTTACTAAATGGGATGATGTGGCTCTCTAATCATGGAGCAATCTTGGTTATTCATGGTGAGTTTAGCTTCTTAAGCTCATGGAGCAATTGGATGTAAAAGGACATCCACACCTTAAGCCCATTATTTGAATTACAACTCTCTTTTTCCTGTTCACTTAGTCTGTCCTGTTTTTTTTTGCTTGGAAGCTGAGAAGAGAAATGAGCCTGTGCTGTGTTTTGTCATCACCCATAAATCCTCGGGAGGATGGAGTAATAAATTTCATTTCATAGGTAGATGGTGGAGTTTGTTTTTATTTAAGTTATTTTTATATAGCTTCATGCCTAGATGCTGGGCACATTTGGATGACCTAAAAGAATTTCCAGACATCAAGGTCTGGTCAGATTCTGTAGACAAAGCCCAGGGAAGCTCAGCTCAGCCCGGAGGGGTTGCAAACTTTGCAGGTTTTTTCAGTTGTAAATTTCTTGTTTTGTTTTAGAAAAACTAGAAAATAAGTCCTAAAACTGAAAAAGGTCTCTGAGTCATGGCATTTTATTATCCATAGTGCTGTTGCCTTCCTTGAGTGTTCAAATATTTTCTCTGGTTTTATCAAGTGATCTAGGAACTAGAACTCTCAGCTACTTGTGAAGCACTTGATGTGCTTCACAATGATTACATCCCGTTTTAATCCTTTTTGCAGCTAAAATAGTGAAATGGGATAGGATTGGAAATGTCTCTAACAGTGACAGCTGATGGGCACAAAACATGACTGTCTTAAAAGAGACTTTGAAACCATCACGGGTGACCTTCCAGAAGAGAAAGTCAGCACTTCCTAAGCCAAACTTTTATTGATGGCACATGGCCTTTGGAATACCAGGTGACATGGAGGGGGACCCAAGGTTTTAGCTGTTCAGCTGTCTGCATTGTGCAGTCCTTATCCTCACAGCACAGGTATGTTTATTTTGTATATGTATACTACACAGTAATGCTAAGAGTAAGTTTTTCACACAGTCTATAATCTAATCCCCCAATCCACATTTAATAAAAAATATTATAGGTTTTACCTTGCAGCCATGAATAACAAAATAACAAATAATAAAGTACTTGTGAAGCATTGCTGCAACAAGAGAGTATTTTTTCCAAGAGAAAAGTGGTAGGATGACTTTTTCAGATTTATTTGGTTAACCCAGCCACTGAGTTTTACTCCCACAGTGGACAAGTAAAAGAGGTGTTTGCTCATTCATACCACTGAATTCATAGTAAGGGGCTTCCTTCTATGTGGAGAAAAGTTTTCTAAATGGTGGGAGCTTGTCATTCTTTAACTGACTTAGAGGAGGCATTATTTTGAAAATTACCATGTCAATTTAACTGTGACAGTAACAGAGGCAGGTACCAGCAGTTTTCTTCTGATTATGTTAAAATCTCATCTATTATTTAGTTTGAAACTGACAGCATATATTAAGGCTTAATGAAGGCTTTCAGTAATTTAAAAGATGAGATTTATCTGCAAATTTATCTTTGCAGATTTTGGGACGTTTCTGTCATTTATGAGCTCTAGGATTCTAACAAAAGCTAATCTTAGGAGGAGTTTCAGCCAAATTATTTTTACTTTGAAATAAGGAACTTTGAATTTACTAAAAAAAAAAAAAAAAGTTTTTTAAAAATTATTATCCCTAGTTTGGTTTAAAAAGCCACCGAAATGGGGGCTTTTTTTTTTTTTTCTTTTTTTTTTTTTTAAGGAATATATTAAAATAACATTAAAAAGTAATAGAACATCATGAGCAAAAGTTGGAAGTTCAGACTGGTTTATGAAAATGAATCTTCTACATAGACCTTTCATATTGTTCATTAAAATTGACTGAATTTAAATGAATATTTCTCCTGGAGCTAGGAGAATTTTTGAATTTCATACTTCTGAAGCATAGCTCAGAGGCAAGACAGTTTCCATTTTATGTGTTAAGGTAACACTGGTTTTGTTTGCTTGGTTGGTTTGGGGTTTTTTTTAGTGGGGTTTTGGTTTTTAAAGGAAGAGTTGTACAACTTTTCAGTGTTTGTGACTTTGCATGGCTCTGTCTTCCTCTGAAAATTTCCGAGGCTTTTGGCTGATTTCAGTCAAATTTGACAGAAGGCTGCAGGTCCCCAAGGTAATTATGTTTATTTTGATTTCATAAAGACAGTCAGAAAACAGAATGAGCTTTGAACTATAATAAATTTGCCTCAATAATTTTTGTTCTTGTTTTGGGAGAGCAATTTTAAGGAAATAGGAAGTAATTATATTGGGAAAAGGAGTGAAATGTATAAGCATATGCAAAATTGATGAAAAATCTTTACATGATAAAGTGAAAATGAAAATCAAACAAAAGCCATAAAGTATTAGGAAAGCAGGGTTTTTTTATCCTCATTCTACTGCATTGCCTTATTTTAGCAGAAGGAGGGGAAAAGTTAGTGCAGCTGCCATAAAACATCATTAACTCATCTTATGAGAGAGATAAGAACTGAGATATAGAGAGGATGACTGTTTTATGAACTGCATTTCTAAACTAAGGCAGTACTTGACAGAAAAATAAATTCCGCTTTTGAAGAGTGTTATCTTTTTTCAAACACTCAGAATTCCATATTTTTTCTAATTGCATACTTTGTATGATGGCAGACATATGTATTAATCTTTAAAATTGAGCAAGAATTATGTTTCGTATTTAATTTTTGCTGTCAGCTGGGGAGAAAAGGAGCCACAAGTGGTTATGAATCTTGAAGTACTTTTTATAAATAAGCAATTTCGAGATTAATATCTGTGAAGAAGCAAAACCTGCATTTATGTTGTACTTCTGCATATATTCCTGGCATTAGCACTTTTTTTTTTCAGAACAACACGCAGCTGAATTTCAACCTTATAGACACTGATAAATCATCAGAATTGACCTTGTATGATGGGTTAAGAGTGTTATAATTAATGTGTGGCCAGCATACTCTTTTTTTTTTTTTTTCCCTTTCCCTTTTTTTTTTTTGTAAGTAAAGCTGAAATTCCTTGGGAGCTTGTGGAGTCTCAACCCTTGGAAACAGTCAAAAGTCATTCAAACACGGTCCTGAGCAATTAGCCCTAAGTGGTGCTGTTTGAGGGAAGGGGTTGGTCCAGATGACCTCCAAAGGTCAAAGACATTCTGTGATTTTGTAAAACTTATGCCTTTTTTTCCTTCTCTTGTCACAGTTTCATTTTTGCTATTAGTCACTGACAGAATCAACCATAAAATGCTTGGAGTATTTGAGATTTGAAAGGGAAACAGTAGCAGCCAGGAGGAGCTGGGGCTTCTGATGTGGATCGTGTAAGGTCATTTGCTAATCCTGCTGATAGCAGGTATCTGGGATGGCAAGTAAATATGGGTTTAAATATGCTGAAATGTCTGTAGAATGAACGCAGAAGCAATGAGTTTCACTCGTGTGGTAAGAAGGTGTGTAGGGCAGATACTGCACTGATCTATTTTATCTTATTTACTGTACACAGTACAGCTCCAAAGCTCTATGTTTCATTTATTTTGGGAAATGAAAGAGATGGTTAATAATTGAGTTCTTCAGTGGGCAGCCCCCTCCCTGAGCAGCCCCTCTCCCAGAAGTGGGAACATCAGCCACTGCTGCTCACAGGTAGCATTCACACCATGCCAAGCAGCTCTCTTTCCCAAAGGCTCCCTGTGTCTTCTGGGGGATTAGGAGAAATAAAAAGGATATCATCATGAGGTAGGGACCAGTTAGTTCCTGCCAAAGTTGCCTGTGGACAAACAATTGCCTTCCTTGATCACAGGCAGGAGTGGAATAACTACTATTTCAAGAAAGCCAAAATTCTGACTCTAATAAGGGAAAAATATTTTTAATAATATCTTTACTAAGAGCATTAGTTATTTCAAATTATTCAGAACACTGGAAAACTAGCAATTTGTTAGTGAAAGAAATAAGACAGAAGTGAGCAGGCGCAGAAGCACAATTCTTATGAGACCTTGTGTTTAATTATGTTTAATTCATAAGCTAAGTGACAGATTTAGTTAAAATCCTGAGAAAATTCAATCTTTAATTACAGTGTGTCCTTTGAGCGGTGAAGGTGTTATAATATATCCTTCAAATAAAACAAAGAGGATAATTCCTTTTTTTTTTTAATACAAATATCTGAAGTCAATCTTTATACAGGGATTGTTTATATAATATGACATTAAAAGGAATGAAAATTAACATATGCCAAGGCTACTTCAAGGTGGCAAGGCAAGCTCTCACAGCCTAGGAAGCACGGATGAGGATTGCCTATGCAACCCTGATTTGTCCCCTGCAGGCAGGGACACTAATACAGGCTTTAATTACCTGCTCACAGACTGGTGTCACCTCACAGCGTTTAACTTCTGCTGAGGACTGCATGAGCTGCTATTCAGCATTTCCTCCCAGCTTCCCCATTCCCTTCCTGCATGTAATATTTACAGCACTCAGTCCAGCCTTCACACTGAGCACAGACAGAATTATTGATTTCCTCATGTGCTTTTTTTTCCCAAGTATTTCAGCTGTTATATCTTGCAACTAGGCCCTCAAAGGGACGGAGGTATTTTGCCTAATTTGTAGGTATCTGGCTCTCAGCTGAGCTTGTACAATCCCAACTTAAATTCCCTTTTCACCGCACGGGCGCCTCAGGGTATTGCTGCTACAGGCTTTTCCACAGAGCAGGGAATCCTTGGCTTGGTTTAGGTGACAGGAATACTTGCACTGGTGCAGGCTCATCAGCACACATCCAGCTTCCTCTGCCATCCTTAGATTTAGCTCCTGGTGCCCAGTGAGGGGTTGGGAGGCAATCCATCGCTGCATAGGTTGACCATTGGTGTTTGTGGTGTATTATGTGATGCTTATAGGTGTTGGGTCTGAACCCAGGTGTCCTTAGCTACCCCTGGCTCATTGAGAGATAGCACATCCAGGGCTGATTGCCTGAAGTATTTATTTGTATAACAGATGGCCCAGAGAGGTTGTGGAGCCTTGGCAGTGTTCAAGGCCAAATGGGTTAAGGCTTTGAGCGAAGTGGTCTGGTGAAAGGTGTCCCTGGCCATGGCAATGAGGGTTGGGACTAGATGATCTTTAAGGTCATCCTTAACATTCTGTGATTCTGTTTCTGTGGGAAAGGAGGGTGATTCTGGCTCTTTTCCTGTGGGGATGTTAAAACCCCTGTCCTCTTGCTCACCCCTTACATGATGGCTCCTAGTAACACACTCAAACTGCAGGACACCAAGGCTTACTTCTCACCTTTTCTGGATGAGCTTTCCTATCTGCAAATACAGCCTTTTTGGAATATTGTTGTTAGTAATAACCAGATGATGTTGGAGTGGGAACCCTGCCAACAGCTCCTGCCAGGTGCCACCAGAGACCACTGCTAAACCTGAGTGGGGCTGGGCATCACTTGCAGCCTGGGACAGGGTAGGTGTGGTAGTTGAGGGACAGCAACAGAGCTGGAGCTGGGCTGGGGAGCAGGGTCTTGGGGGATGCTTGGGGTCAAGCCTGATGGCTCTGGTGTTGAGGGACACCCCTGGGTCAGAGCTCCAGGACTGGGAGCAGCAGAGCAGGCAGGGCAGTGCTCTCAGCAGCAGCAGTCCCGTCCCACAGCAGCCATCTGGGCAAGCCAGGCAGGCCTGGGGGTGGTGAGAACATCCAGCCAAGGGTCCTGATCATGTGCTGTGGCTGTAGGAACCAGGGGGGCCAAGGCTAGGTCAGGTTGAGGTCCAACCTGGAGTCATGGCCAGGCACTGGCAGTGTTGTGGCAGCACAGCTCAGACAGGGATCTAGGATGAGAGGCTCAGCATAAAAGCAGCTCCCAAGGGAATGGGGAGAAGTCCCAGCTGAGGTTTCTTCTCTCTTTCTTCATGGTGGCTGTCTCCAAGGTCACCAGCTGAGTGCTTTGTGTTGGCCTTGAGTCCAGCTAGACAAAGCCCCAGGAGGTGAGATGCACTTGGGGTCCTCACAGCGTTGTTCCCCCTGAAAAGCTTCAAAGTGTCAGAAAGGAGAGGAGAGATCATGAGCACCTCATTGCTTGCAAGGAAGCAAACCTGAGCTTTCCTGTTGCAAGAGAATTTTATTTTAAAATACCTGTCCATATGACAAATTTACTTTTAAAACACCTCTGTGATTTGAAGCCATATTAATATTATTCTTAAATTGTGCAAGGCAAACCCAGGCATGGACAATGTATATCCAGCAATTTAATCAGTTGGGTCTTCATTTGGACACTCTCAGGGTATGTGTACAGGTTTCTGTGCTGATAGCAGCATTCTCTGTGTTGTTGTTTTGAGTGCTTTTGTCTGCAGATTATGTCCCAGGTGTCTCAAATTAATTGCCCTCGAATACAGAATGGACAATTAGTAGCCATGAAGGGGGATTTGATTTAATATTTTTTGATTACAGTGTAGAGGTAGAATAGACTGCTGCTTTCAGCCATAAGATTATTCTCCTGTGGTTATTGCTTCTTTCCTCCTCACTGGACAGCTGTGAGCTCCCTTATGGATGTGATGTGGATGGTAGAGGTTCAGTCTTTCCCAGGTGATAGTTCTGCTCTAAATGGGCACAATTCCATGCAGGGAATGGATGACCTGAACAGAGACAGTCCAGCTCTCAAGGGAGCTGAACCATGACTGTACAAAGGAGCATAATGCTGATGTTTAGGTCAATAACCATAATGTTTAAAAATAGTTGTTTTACATAACAGGAGGTAATGTCTTCTGTGTATAACAGCGATTATTGATATCCTTTTGGAGGGCAATTGCATAAAGAGACATATACTTTAACATATATAGACAGACAGAGAGAGGTATAAAGGAAAAGAAAGTTTCAAAGGTGCAAGTAGAAGATGCATTCATCACCAATACTTGCACACCCCCGCCTGCATTTTACAGGCCAAAACCATAACTGCTGAGACCTACAGCTCTGTCGAGAACTCTCTGTAAAACTTTGAGATGATGTAAAAACAAGGATTTTCAGAGGGGTTAAAATGTTAATTGCATTACAATAAGGGAGAATGAGAGAATTGGAAATGCCCTAGGTACGTATAACGAGTAAGTAATGGGAAAGACTGAAATGCATTAATATTAAACCTTCACTATATAACTCATCCTTATTGGACACAGCTGTCGATAAAATATGCCCTTACTCTTGACAAGTAGCTCCTGTGTTTTGCTTGTAGATTAGCTTGCAGCCCTGCTCTGTATTCTTTATCTTCATCACTGCACCAGTCCTTTAATTAGGGAGTGAAATCTTCTGCATAGTGATTAGGAAATCACAGTTAAGAAGGTGTTACAAAGAGGGGCTCTGGAAGCTGCTCAAAATAGCTTTCAGCTTTGGAAATTCCTCCATCTACTCTGGGAAGGAAATGCATGTAGGATCCAGAAGGGTGTGAAAACTAACCTCTGCTGAGTTGCTGCAGAAAATTGTTGGCCTTTAGGATAAGGATATCATGCTTAATAAAAATTGTCTTCATGTGAGGAGCTAGCAGTTGCTCACTCAGAAATTAATAATCTTAGAAATTTTACTGAGGTTGCATATAGGAATTAAAGATGTGTTTAACAGCTTCATGCTAATGAAGATTTTTTTATTTCAAGAGAAATTATCTGGCATTCTATCCAATTTATTCAGAGCTTCAGCTGTTGGCACTTAAGAAAAATCTAGATTTGTTCTTCATAGCACTGCTTTTGGTAACGCAACCCACTGTTACTGGTTGGGTTTATTTAGTTGCCTTTGGAAACATTCGTACTTCAGCTCCTGGCAATTGGCTTGTGTTAGCTTTCTAATTCCCCAGCCTAAATCATTGCCTGCTGCATATGAAAGTTTACACATATATGGAGAAGCAGAGGAATGGGATATAAAGAAAGTGCTGTCAAAAAAAAAAAAAGAAAAAAAAATTCCCGTTGAGCTTCATGTTTTGAGAAAAAGGCTTTCTAGCATACCTGTGTGGAGGCAGAAGATGATGGAGATCATCTGTTGAGGGAGAGATTGATGTTCTTGCTATAAATATATGTGGAGAAAAGGAAGAAGCCACCTTTTTACAAGGCATCTTCTGTCTTGCTTTGTTTCATGTTCTTATATCTACATGTTCCCTGTGATTAGGAACATATAAATGTCCCTTACTCCTACTCTGTGCCAGTATATCTTAAATCAGAAAATTGAATGCTAAAATGCATCTTTAGCAGTAGAGAATTCTGAGACTGTCTGGATTAATCATATCTGAGATTAAACGTATACTTTGCCACAAAAAGGTGTTCTAAATTCTGTCACATTAGATGGCGAAGTTGGACAATAAGATTGACAAGACTCAAATTCAAGGAAGCAACATGCTGAGCAATAAAGTATAGCTCAGAGTCAGTGCATAAGACTGCTATTTCTGTGTTGAAGAGGAAAATATGAAAAAGAGTTGAGTGGAACAGGAAAAAAAGAAAATTGAGAAGGTTCTGATATTTTTCTCTATTCCTAGTGTAAGTGCCAACTTGAAGACTCACTTTCCCTTTCCCTTTCCCTTTCCCTTTCCCTTTCCCTTTCCCTTTCCCTTTTCCATTCCATTCCATTCCATTCCCTGCATTATTAGAACAACAGCTGGTAAGTTGCATTTCATAGGAAGTGCTCATTTCTGTCATTTTCCAGAGAACATGCTATTTTTTTTCAAAGATGCTACTAGTAAAATACATAACAATATAGATACCAAGAGTTATGAACTGAGACTTTATATTTAGGCTTCTGAATAATAGTGATTATACAATAACAAACTGCATCCTCCAGAAAATGCTGATTTCTGGTATTATTTGTCTTTACTTAACATAGTATGTGTTGCAAAACTTAAAAACTCTTAACAAAAGGAGAAAAAAAAAATCTTACTTTCATGGCCAGAGCTCATAGAACTCCTTTGACTTTTTCTCTAAAGTTACACAATAACTTGGCAATTCTACCTTTAGTTTTTGTTAACCTCTTTACCAGGAACACCTGAAATATCTTACTGTGGGCATAGGGGCTTAAATATTGTTCTGTTGTTTTACAGCTTGAAAACATAAGACGTTGAGATGTAATGTCTTGGACAAGAACTGGTTTTTCTCACTTAAATTTTAGGATGGTAGTTTATTTTTGAAAAGAGGACAGTCAGTACCAGACTGCCAGAAAGCTTGATTGCCTGTATGGAGTCTGCTGCAGGAAGTATAGGGCAAATAGGGCAGAGTAATTCTGCATGACAACACTCATAAGTTTTTCCTTTGGAATAATGCATTAGTTGGATAACCTGGGAGTATTTTTTTGTGTTGCTGCTTTACTTTAGAGAAACATTAGAAGACAAATGAAGGAATAATTCATGGCAATGTATGTTTCTTTGTTGAATTCCACTTTCTCTCTGAGATTGAAAAAAAAAATAGTGGTCATGTAGCATTGCAACAGTTAGACATATATATTAAAAAAAGGAAAGTGTGAGAAGTTCAGTATTCCTGAAAAAAACATTCCCTGTACTGTCTGTCATTGAATTAATGCACAAACAGATTTTCTTAGACATACATTCACACTCACATATTCACAAGTATGTTCTAGGTCTGTGTTTTTTTCCACCTTTCACATCAATATTGTTCCTTTTGAAGCTTGTCCCACCTGCTGTTTTCTTTAGTAGGTACATGTGTGGGGTGAGGGTGAAAGAGCCTGATCTTCTCATCTTCCTTTTAGGATGCACACTAGACCTCAATGAAATTAGTCCAAATTTGATCACATTTCTAAGTTTTCTAATAAAAAACATTTTTTGCTACTCATTCAGCTTGATAAAATTCAATCCTTCAAATAAAATAAAACCACATTGTGTACAGTAGATCTTCCATGTAAAAGATTCAGTTATGTTGTCATACTCATCTGCAGCAGTATTTTATTTTAAAATTTACTCATCTTTTTTTGAACACATTGTATGAAATATAATAAATGTCTCTTAATTAGGCTTTGCAAAGGTCAAATTTTCGCAATGACAGAAAAATAACTTCATTTGTACTCTATAAAAGCACTAAATTGTAGCAGTCAGCTGCTCTGCTGAGTTATAAAAAACGATGTGAAAATGCTCTTTGGCTGTGTGGCCTCTAGCAGGCAACACTGGAAAATGGATTTGTAACTCAATGAATTAAGACTTTTTGCCTCAAGGCACAAGTATTAGGTGTGCTTTTTGCCTGCCTTAAAGGTTAGGTGCCTTGTCACTTAATCCTCTGCTCCTGTCTTTACTAATGGCTGTAGTGCACAACTTCAAGTTTACTTTGTAAAGTTTTGTTTCCAATAGTTGTTGATTGTCCAGCTTTATTTGCCTGGTTTTATTCTTCCAGTTATTTAAGTAATATCATTATAAGTCTTTCATCTCTACATGTCTTAACAAAGTAAACATAGCAGAAAAAAAGACATTTTTCTTAAAAAACTCAGTTAAACTAATTAAAAATAAGCCATATTTTTTTTATTGCAATGTGCCAGTCACTGCTGTTTCTCATTGCTATATAGCTCTTCTAGATAAAAGATCCACATGGAGTAGTCATTGGGCCAGAGTACATGGAGTTTCTAGCACTGCAGGATGCACTGAATGGCTTAATAGCTTCTGGAGAATGCTTGGGGGCACTTTCAATAGTGCCATTGAAATAATTTTATGTTTAAAGTGAATTGCACTCCACACATCAGATTTTAACCCTGAGTTATTCCCACACCTTGACTGTAAGCCTGTTTTGAAAGCCTGAAGCTGGACAGTGGAGTTTGTTCCTGGATCAAGTGAAAAGCATTAGTGATAAATAATCAGCCAAGTCATTGTGGAGGAATTATTTTCAATAGATCATGAGAAAGATGTGAAAATTATGGTAAAAAGAAAGGGTGGTGAAGGAGAATGGGTGATGCCACAACTATTCTTAGTCCTAGTTCATAGTCCTAGTGCATAGTAGACAAAATTGGCAGCACAAGTCACTAAAATGGCTTTCTGGTGGATTTAACTCCTTATCCTAAATCTGGAGGTGAAGATGTTGCATAAATGAGGAGACTAGATAATTTATTTGCATATTTTTAGCAAAGTGGTTTTGACAATTAAGACTGGAACTAAGTGCAGCTGAAATTAAATATTCATGTACATTTAATGGCTTGATCATTATTGTTACAGAAATGATTTAACCCTTGGGACTTCAGGTATTTCTGGCACTTCCATTACCAGCCAACAGCAGCACACTCAGCTTCCATAGCAAAATATTTGTGTGCCAGAGACAGGATTTATTTGGTGCAGACATAAATATCTGAAGTCACTTCTTGGGCTTTTTAGGTAGGTGGAGACTTCTCTGACCACTGAGATATAAAAATGCAAGCCTAAGTTCTTTTACTTCCTCCCTTCCTCAGAGGTACTGGTTCCCTATTAAGCGCTGCAGAATGAATTCAGATACTTTGAATAATGCTCATTTTTAACAATAAACAGAGAACTTTGGCTGAGATACCTAATAAGCATTTGCTCCTGGAAAAAGCTTAGCTCCAGTGGTTAATGGAAAAGCATCTCATGAGGCACCCTGAAAACTTGCTTTTTATTCTGGGTGTGGTTGATAGATGTGTCCAAGTCATAGGCAAATTCGAAGCAGATTATCTTGAAGGCATATTAGGTATCATTTAATGTGGTGTACCTCTTAGTGTCCACTCCATGCTACTAAATCACCTCATAAACCATTTAGGGTTTTCTGGGGGAAAAAGCACTGCACTATTAGGTGGTAAATGTGTCTGTGCCATGCTGGAGGTTTTGTGCTGCCAGTTATTCTTTCTCAAACCTGGCAACTTTTGTTATAATCTCAACTGCTGCTTCCATGAGCAGTTTTCTGTTGACATGAGGGCTAGGATGGAGAGATAAACAACAATAGAAACAAGTATTTGCTCCCAAAAGCCACCACATTTCTTAACAATTTTGCTCTTCAATCACATAAATCCAATTTGAAGTACTTGTCCAGATGTACTTACAAAAAGAGTATTTAAATAAACTAGAATGTGTCTTGAGAAAAACAAACTTTTAACAGTGGAGAGAGAAGAAGAGGAAAGAAGAATAATTCACTGCACTATTTTTGTGTCCTGAATGTAATTATAATTCATTAAAGTGCTCTCATGGTGTATCATGATGGCATTACATGTGAATCCCAAATATTAATAACTCTAAACTATAAAACTCACAGTCTGTGTTCACAAAGACAAAATTCCACAATCTGGAGGAGGGAAAGGGGAGAGAAGAGACAAGATTCATCATCATGGTGGGATTCTTGAGGTGTCCTGAAGCTGGACTTCATGATCCTCATGGGCCCCGTCAAACTCACTGTATTCTATGATTCTATGTTTTTTTTTAAAGTCTGGGCCAGTGAAAAGAAAATCAGTTGTTAAACTAGGAAGAAAAAGGACTTTTTTCCTAAAGGCAATATATCAAATGGTAGAAAACTTATAGAGAAAATGAGAACATAATCTTTAACCAGCAGCCAGCAAGGACGGTCCAGAAGGAGTTTAAACATATTAGGAGCAAAAGGAATCCTAATGATTTTTATTATAAATAGTAACCTGTTAAGAAGGATGTGGAAGAGATACAAGGACTAGATAATGCATTTGCATTTGGGGGAGGAAGAAAAGCAGACAGCTAATGCAGTCACATTACATAATGCTGAAATACTTTGTATTCTAGAAGGAAAGGGATGCTAATGGCTGTGCAAGTAAAACCATACTGGGTATTGCTTCAAAGTGCCTTAAGACGAGATGGAGGTTGGTCACGCAGTCATGGAGCCAGCATTTCTCCTTTTCCTTCATTACTGTGCTGCTTTGCTCCATGAATTCAGCCTAAGATGATCTCCTGGTCTCTGGAAAGAAACAGAAATCTCTCTCTCTCTCTCTCTCTCTCTCTCTCAGTGTGTATATATATATATATATATATCTCCTGCACACTCATTTTATCCACCTCTGTGTGAGTTCATCCAGCTTCTCCAGCCCCAGCCTGGATCTGAAAGAGCTGCCTCTAATTGGTGATTAGCTTGCATCTATCAATCTCATTGTTAGGAGGATTGACAGTTGAGACAGATGTCCAAGCTTAGTCAATTAAAGCTCCAGTTGCATCCACTGCCAACCTTATGTCAGGTCAGTCCCTTCAAATGCAATTTGCAAGGCTTCAAGCAGAAGCTTTATACATACATTTCCAAACCTGTTCTCTAAAAATGTTTTTTTTTTTACAATTTTCCTTTAATTTTTCTGAGTGTGGTTTGAATCTAATTTTAACTTTGTCTTCATTTTGTTCTGTGCTGGTCTGAAGCATAGACTCATTATATTTTTGCAGCATGAACTCACTAAGTGTGCCAGGTTAATGCTTCATGATTCAGTAGTCAATATCTATAGATGGCATTTCCAGAGGTATTATTACCTACTGCAGGTAAACAATTCCTTTTATTTATTTTAAAATTCAAATCCTTTATATGAATCCCACAAAAGAGATTAATTTCTCATTGAAATAAATGAATCTCTAGCAAGATAAAATCTACTTGCAGTGTGACTATTAAGGTGGTGAGTAAATGCCTTTTGTACATAAGAAGGATTTCATTAACAAGTCAGAAAGGGCATTTTGACTTGTTTCCAACTTGGTGCAAGTCTTTTTTATTCTCACTGATCAACACAAAGACAGGCAAGAGATTTTTCTTCACAATGTTTCAGAAAGCCACAACAAAAAGATGTGTGTATTTTTTTTTTTATTTAATTACATTGGGCGGGGAATGGAGGATGAAGCTAGGGATGGAGGGTGAAGCTAGTTCAGTTTTGTCACCTGAAAATTTTTGAATTATTTCAAAAGCACTGGAATTTTTTTGCAAAGGTTTTGTTACAAGTGCCCTCATGAGCAGTCTATTGATGTCATTAGCCCTCTTTGTGGGCTGGAAGGAAGCTGTACCTCAAAAGAAGCTGAAAAGGATTAAAAATGCTAAAAGAAAAATAAGTAGAGATTAGAACATCAATGATTCTTCTTTCTTTTTCTTTGGATGCTGGAGTGCTACAATTGATGAAAGTAAAAGGTGCAGCATAACATTTCATAACTCTGAGGGAAGTGATCTAAAAGGTAGCTGAACTGAGAATAATCATTCCATCCACAGGCATTCAGATCACCATTTTAATTCTTGTGTTCACTGTAGCACCATCACATTGTTATATTTTCAGAAACAACAAAAAGCCGCATTTTTGATTCAGTCTTTTTTCCCCTCTTTTCTACTGTCCTTTCTTCACTCTGCATATAAGCAGAGAGCCTGTATATGTAAATTGTTTTAAGGGTTTGAGTCCCTAAAGGAGGGAAAAGGAGTTGAGAGAGAGATTTAATTTCATCCTTACAGTGGTACCAGGCAGTTCAGCTGTATCTGTAAAGTAGTCACTGGCATGCCTATGTTGGATAATTGAAATGCTCAGCATAAAATCCTCTGCACAATGTATTTGCAGGTATTTCATTTGCCTTTATCACATCTCCTTGAAAATCCAGTTTCATTTTGTGTTGGTGTTCTAGTTTGGGTTTATGGGTATATCTGCTTTTTCTTTTATGTGATACAAGTGTTCTATTTTTGGAGACTCATTTTTCCTTAGACTGAGCTGGAGCTCTAATTGGTTCCATAGCTCATATCTAGCAACATCTTTCAAAACTACCATAGAAGTTATGGCTATATCCTAC
Organism: Leptocoma aspasia; assembly: GCA_013399835.1. NCBI lineage: Eukaryota > Metazoa > Chordata > Aves > Passeriformes > Nectariniidae > Leptocoma > Leptocoma aspasia. Next base: position 1,697,846 of record VXAX01001637.1, read on the forward strand.
AATGCTGCTTGCTGGACTTTAATCAAACTGAATTTTAAATGTATTAAAGTACAATATGTATCATGCCTTAGCCTATTTAACTTTTTAAGTTGTTTCGGTAATAATGTCTGGATGAGTTAAAAAAAAAAAAAGAATCCTTTCCTTGTTGATATGAATGAGTTTTTTTCTCATGAGAAGTTTCTTTTTTTTTTTTTTTTTTTTTTTGTTGTTCTTCACTTTCAAAATAACCTTGAAAATTTATAGGCTGAACAAGCGGGGCGTACTTACTGACAGTGTTCAGGGTCAGAAATTGAAAACTCATTGTTTTATAGCATCCCAGGAGTTTATGTACAAGTTTTATGTCTTCCTTTATTCCAGGGCACACAAAGCTGCCTGAGTTTTCTGTAACAGAGTAACAGCACCAGATTTTTGTCTTTATTTTGTCCTTGTGTACAATGAAAGCCTCAAAAGCAAAGGAGATTTTTTGGATTAGTTTTATGAAACACCATGAATTGGTTTATCTGCTTATTTTGTGCACATGTGTGTTGCTTCTAACCTTTTCCTGTGATGTTCACTATTTGCATGGGCATTGTTTATGACAGGCAATACCTGGCCAGGGACAGTGAAGAGGTTAAAAAAAAATTCATTGGCATTTGAATAGGTCCACTTGGGCACTATAATGGATATAGGGAAGAAGCTGGCCAAGCAAAGCAACAGCTTTGCCAAGTGGGCCAGTGACCAGCTGAGGGTTCATCCAGCGTGTTTTGACAAGAGGCATTCTAACAAAACTGACTGCCAGGTTATTTGACAGGTTATTTGACCCACAGTCTGGGGAGGGGAGAATGCTGAGCACAAGCAGAGGTGCTAAGAGAGCCTCCTGTCGTAGAAGAGAAGCCAGGATCTGCACCAAAATGAGGAGAGTGAGCACATGTACTGATTTTGACCACATATTGCATTGCAGTCAAGGGTAATGAGTGACACCAAGGAAGCACTTGTAGATGTGATATGGTTTGACCACATCTGAGCAGTAGGGCTGCATTAAGTACAACTGAAATGAAAAAATTGGAAAATTACTCTCTTTAGCTTCAGTAGAGGCTGAGAAAATTTAGCTACAAACCCAGAGCTCTGATTTGTGGTGCTTAGTTTGCTGGGGTTTGTAAGTAAATACACAAGAGTCCCAAAAAGCTGGACTCTTTTGCTGTTCTTCTCTTTTTTTTTT